>CABHPQ010168541.1:0-41207 GCA_902168405.1 Peromyscus aztecus | reverse complement strand
TGTGTGTGTGTGTGTGTGTGTGTGTGTGTGTGTGTGTGTGTGTGTGTGTTTGTACACATAGAGACCAGAGGCCAAGGCTGGGTGTCTTCCCATGTTGGTTTCCACCCTATTTGAGACAAGTTCTCTCGCTGAACCTGGAGCTCACTAATTCAGCTAGGGTGGCTAGCCAGCGAGCCCTAGGCATCCTCCCATCTCTGCCTCCTTGGTGCTGGGAGGGCTGGCTCATATTACTGTATCCAGACTTAAAAAAAAAAAACTATGGTTACTGGGGATGTGAACTTGGGTCCTTATGCTTTTGTGGCAAGGACTCTACGGACTGAGCCATGTCCCCAGCCCTGGATGGCGTTGCTTTTATTCTTGTTATTACTCTATTTACAATGGGACAGTTTGCAAGTGATCTAGAAAAGGAGCTGTCTGAGGAACATCCCAGAAGGGAACCTGATTCTCCCCAGTTTTCCCAGCATGCTTCCTACTCTCAGCACATATACAGGCTGCTCTGGGTCCAACATTTTTGCACCCCTCAAGGTCTTTTCACGGCCACTGGTTCTCTGACTCCTTATAACATGTGCATGAAGCTCATGGTACTTCCATCCCCTCTCACAGAGGAATGTCTGAGGCCTGGCAAGGCTGAGCGCTTCCAGCCCCAGAGGCCCCAGTCCAGCACCTCCTCCCCTGTGCCATTGCTGCCCTCCAGGCAAAGTTCAGTCCAACGCCCTGTTCTCTGTAGAGGAAGGGTTTACCTAATGTATCTGAAAGCCCTAGATTATCTAGGATCGCAGCTTTTTTTTTTTTAATCTTACTTGAAATTATTTAAGTTGTCTTCTGCACCAGTGAAGGGGGACCAACCCAGGCGATCTCTTCTGACTACAGCTGATCCCATTAAGTCTGGATCAGCTTAATTAAGGCGCCCTCTCTCCAACTTGCTCTTTTCTGTATTTCACCAAATAGACAAAAGCCAAACCAATACAATTCACAAAAGCCAATAATGACATCAGCGAGGCTGAAATCTGTCCAACAAAACCCAGGAGGACCAGCGAGGCAATAAAAAATATTGGTCAGTGATATTTATTAGCTGTAGCTAAATCAAAAGCATGCCTGGGTTAGTATGGTAGGAAGTATAGTCAAGGTTAACGGGTCCTATTTATCAGCCAGGAGTCTAGCACAAAATAGACATTCACCAAACATCTGCTAATGGTTGACTTCATAAGATCCAAGTTCAGAAAAGCAAGGTTTCACGAGAAAGAATCACGCACAGAGAGAAGCCTCACAAGGCTGGTGTGAGCTCTCTTTGTCAGCTGACATGTTAACACCAGCAATAATAAGATGGGAGTGGCGAACCAAGGAAAACACATTCTGACCTTGCATTGAGCAAAAATAGCATGCAATGATGTGTGAGATACCTTGGCTTGAGCAACCATGATGGGTGGGATACAGGGCCATTCCTGAAGTGAGGAAGAGCGAAGCTAAGGATACGGCTCAGTTGGCACAGTGCTTGCTTAGAAAGCACAAAGTCTTGGGTGTGAGCTACAGGATCCCACAAGACCAGGTGCCGTTACTCCTGTGATCTCAGAACTTGGGAGGCCGAGACAGGAGGATCAGTGGTGAAAGTCCTCTTTGGCTAGACAGTGATTTCTAGGCTAACCTGGCCTGCACGAGACCCTGTCTCTAAAAGTCAAAGAAAATGAAAGACCAAATAATGCTCAGTACTTACTTACATGACAGACATTGTTCTAGGAGCCACACAATTCAACAGTCCGACAGAGTATTACAAAGTATCCAACCTGTACTGCAGCTGATACTGAATCCAACAGTTAAGTAGGCTGCTATCAGCGATCTCTCTGCAGTCGGTCAGTCAAATGTGGATAGCTTTGCTTGCCGATGCTGTGGGAAACAGGACACCTACAGTCTAACTCTGAGCTGTAGCAAACACACACGGTAACAATTAACTACTGAATTCATCACAGTCAAAAGCACACATGGACTAGTACTGCCTTTCAGCGCTATGTCCAGGCAGTAACTCAGAGGTAACTACTATGTCATCTCTTTTTTCCATGTTCCTGGGTTTTACTGTTGATTTTAGTTTTAGAAAATCAGCCCGGGCTATAGAGTGAGTTTCAGGACAGCCTAAACTACCAAATGAGACTCTATGAAAAAAAAAAAAAAAAGCAAAGAACTGCAACAAAATGACCTGGCCAGACGGCTTAGTGGCTAAAAGCACTTGCTGCACAAGCCTGATGGCCCGAGTTCAATCCCTGGAACCCACTGTCTTAGGATTACTGTTACTGCCGTGAACACACCACAGCAGAAGAGTACTGACTCCTGAGTTGTCCTGTGACCTCCACATGCATCCTGTGTCAGACACATGCATGCCTGTATTCATACACACACACATACATATCACAAACATGCATCATACTTATACACACTGTACAAAGAATTTATATATATATATTTTCAAGAAAGAAAGGCAAAGCCACTCCTCAGGGACATCTTTAGGCGCATGAGAATCTCTCATACACTTGAAAAGAACCACCATCGAAGCAGTATCAGGATAAAAATATCTAACTATAAAAGCAAGAACCCCAGGAAGATGAGGCAGGATGTAACAAAGAGATGCAGCACTCACAGGCATGAGGCAATAAGACCCTCTGAATGCAGCTCTAAATGACATGAAAGGTGCTTAAAGAGACTGTGGAAAGCACAGTGATCACACGGCAACCATCACAGGACATAAAGCTATTGGAACCCAAGAATAGAAAACAGACTTTGAAAGCAAACATCAAGACACCAGCCCATGCAAAGGGTGTCCACTGGAACTAGAGTGGGTTTGGTAAAGATCCTGTTTTATATAGGGAGCTGAAAGCAAACGACTGGGTTCCCAGAGTGGAGCAAAGACAAGGAGATGTTTACAATTACCTAACATGGCGTGAAGGGCGAGGTGTGAGAGCTGGCACAGGTCTAATAGAAAAGCAGGGGAAGAGATCGGGAAGAGGGGATGATTTTTGAAGAGGTTGTAGATAAGAATGTTTTATCCTGGGAAATACAAATTGTTGGGGCTGGAGAGATGGCTCAGCCATTAAAGACTAGGCTCACAACCAAAATGTCAAGAAAATATAAATAGTTCTGAGGTAGTTAAATATATCAACAATGAAGGGGATATGCTGTAAGGCTTCTTACTCACGTCAACAAATGTCAGAAAAATAACGCAACTATCTCTGTCATAGGAAAACTTTTATATTGAGACCATTTATAATCAGAAACAAATGTGGAAAAGATTTACAATGAGGCCGGACAGACAGACAGAGCAGGAAAATGATGACTTGAGAGGAGAAGTGTCCCCTGCCCTGGAGCCTGGTGCAAACTCTTGCCAGCAATGAAGGAAGAAGTTCAGCAAATTAAACAGTGCTTCCAAGCTTTCTCTCTTCGGAGCCGTAAACCTGCCGTTATCTAGGAATCTCACCAGAAAGCCCATTAATTTACAGGGAAAGGATGGGAACTAAACTCCTTGGGGAAGCCCCCTGGCTCTTGGTTTGAGGTGATCCGATAATCCATGCATGGCGTCTGTGGAGCTGCCCTATAGTCTCACCTAACACAGAAGAGAAGGGGAGGCAGAGACAGTTCCTCGGCGAGGTTTCGAGATGTAACTTGAAAGCCACCAAATGTCCTCTATGGCTAATGTTATAGTTAGTTGTGGCTCTTCTGAGGAACCCAAACCCACACAGGGTGTGTCTTACTCTCTACAGTTCCATCTTAAAGAAGCCCACACCCATGCTCTCAAGAATGCCTTTATTGTTTATGAACTCCTTTCTTCCTATAAAACCATAACTGCACTTCACAACAGCTAGCCCAAAATTCTTTCCTTTGTTGAAGCCACAAATCCATATTTGGCCTGAGTCAGGTCCTTAAAAGGCTGAGGAAGTCCCCAGGCTGCCAAATCTGACAAGGTGGAGCTGTGTCTCTGTCACCGTCACTCATGACAGAAACTACTTCTAGATTTTTACCCAAAACACTAAAGGATGGATATATTTGAATGAGAAGAAAATTAAAACCAGTCAGAAAAAAAAATGGAATGCAGGAAACAACAGAAAAAGAATTTGAAAGCACAGAGATAAATCTAAGAACTAGTTGGGACAGTCTTAGAACTAATTGAGAACATTAAAATTTGGGGTGTTTTAAAACAAAGCATAGCTAAGAGTTCTTGGCATTATCAAGAAAAGATGGGAGAAAGCAATTAAGGAAGACAACTTTGGGGTTTGTATATTATTTAAGAGATGTCTTGATGCTAAGATTAACCTGTGATATGTCACAGGAGAGACATTCCAAAGGCAACACGCTGAAAGACAAACCAAAAACATCTTGTCTTTGGAAGAAATTCTCAAGGAAACAGTCGAGTTTAGACCAAACAGGAAAAGCAGGACTATCAGAACATAGGAAGTATTTTGACAAACCCATAGAAACCACCAATCCTGACAGACAGACAATGGTTATGAGCATGAAACTCACAGCAGAGAGTAATATAAATGGCTAGTAGGCACAGGACGGGCTCCACTCCTACTGGTTATGATATGTGTTATAAGAATTGTGTTATAATACACCAGGCTCTAGGATCACCTATGCTGGGTAAAGCCAGCCATCATGTAAGAGATGGTGCCCAGTCCAGCATGTCCTGAAGAAACACAAGCCAACTCCATGCAAAGAGCTCAGGAGAGGGGCCTTACCAGGCACCAGACGGCCAAGCCCAGGTGTTAGGCACGTAATTGAAAAAGATCTCAACGGCTACAGCCCTGGTCACCAGCTGACCAGACCCCACACAAGACTTTCGCCAGCCACAGAAGCATAAGGAATACCTGTTACTTTAAGCCACTGGCTTTTGAAATGCATTCTTCTACAAATACAGGTCACTGGCACATACAGAAGAACCCCAAGTCTGGTTCTTTGAGGTGCTGAATGGGAGGCACCCACAGATCACGGAGTGGGGGTGTCCCAGAGACAGGGGACAGCTGCAGTACTGGAGCTTAGAGCGTCATCATTGCTTGTCTGAGTATGGTTGGTTGGCTGCCCTGGGCTAGAGCCCCTGGAAGCGCAAATCCAATCAACACAGCCCTGGATCTAAGGAACTCAGTGTGCTAGGGGTGAAGCACGTGGACCCGACACGATACGATGCAGGTGGGTGGAGGAGGGGAAGTAGATCAGGACTGAAGCGGCTCAATGCTTCAAAGCAGTGGTTCGCAACCTGAGGGTCGCAATCGCTGTGATGAGGGCTGCAGAGCAGATATTTACATTATGCTTCATAAAAGTTATGCTTCATAACAGTAGCAAAATTACAGTTAGGAAGTAGCAATGAAAATAATTTCATGGTTGGGAGTCACCACAACACAAGGAACTGTATTATAGGGTCTCCGAATTAGGAAGATTGAGAACCACTGCTCTAAAGAGAGAGCTGATGGGCATGCAGAAATTCTATTTCCATGATGTAATTGCTCCCGAGCAGTGTCAAGCACAGGTGCCCACAGAGGGCATAAAGACCTAGGCAATTGGGGACAGGGAGGGATAGTTATGCGTTCTTGACTTGAAATCAAGAACTAAGCAAACTGCTTTGCCTTGGCAACAGTTCCATTGGGTAATCTGTATGTTAGTCTCAGAAAGACACAGGCAAGATTCTACAAAATACTTCAAATGTGATTCAAACAAAATAAATTAAAATGCAAAATACAATATGTAAATTCATTCATATGGTATTTTTTTTTTGAGGTCACACGTTCTAAGCACATAGTCCCCCACAGGCTAGTGTCCATACAGAAAGACTGTGCTCTCCATCCTGACTCCAGAAAGCCTATAAAGTATACCTGCCACTCCCATCTTATGGATGCTAAAACTGGAACTTACAAAGGACACTCTGAGTCATAAGTAGGAAAGGAGCAGGATTTGGACTCAAATGATTCCCTTCTCTTTCAATACCACCCCTGCCTCCCAGAAGGTTCTACAGAGATGGGTAAATGCAGCACTAGTGTGTCTCCAGGGCTGTGAAAAGTCCCTGGAAAGCTGATGGCCAGGTGGGAAAGTGGGAGCTGGAAGGGTTCCAAGGCCCACTTTGATGGTAGGGGTTTTGAGCTGTGTTTTGTAGAAAGTGGTAAGTTTGTTGTATGAGTAGCTCTGGCCAGGGTTTACATGTCTAATGGCGTCCAGGAGATGCTGATGTGGTCTAGTCTACACACTGTATCTTGACCATCATGCTTCTAATTTACTGTGGGGTCCTTCACCATGAAAGCATGTGTAATCCATGAAAGTAACCTAAGCCCCACGTACAGTCGGATGTCAGAGAGAAAACACAGATGAGGAAGAGCCTGTGGGTTCCAAAGGCAGCAATGTAGTTCTGGGCTCCACAGAGGTGAAGTAGGAAGAAAAGGACCTTGAATTTTGTCACTGTTGGTGCCAGAGTCTGGACTGGGGACAATTTTCCACCCTTACAGAACACTTGGAGACAGGACCGGAGACAATAGTGGCATCCAGTGCACAGAGCCAAAGGATGATGCTCAAACTCCCACAGGACACAAGCTTCATTATGCACAAAGGCCAGTGACTGATAAATGATTCAGACAGAGGAACCTGAGCATTTTGAGCACAGTGGCTTCTTCTGGAGAACGGAGTGTGGTTGGAGTGGGAAAGATTTAAGGAATTGGTTCACATAAAGGCTAGCAGGTCCCAGATTTACAAATTGGAAATGGCAACTGGGACTAAAGTTCAGCCTCCAGGGCAGAGGCAATCTGCAAGGAGAATTCTTTTCTCTTGGGGGGGGGGGGGACCTCTGGCTTTTGCCCTCTGGCTTTTGCTTACAGTTCCACTGACTGAAAGAAGCCTGCCACCATCTCCTGAATTAAATACTAATAACTTCTGAAAACTATCATGACAATCATCTAATTCACACAAAAAAGCCATGAGGCAGAGTTTATACTTGTTTAAAGATGGAGGAAGTAAAACATAGAGACATTAAAGACTTCGTGCTCTGCCAGGCACGCCTTTCATCCCAGCACTCGGGAGGCAGAGCCAGGTGGATCTCTGTGAGTTCGAGGCCAACCTGGTCTACCAAGTGAGTTCCAGGAAAAGGCGCAAAGCTACACAGAGAAACCCTGTCTAAAAGACTTCGCGCTCGGCTCAGCTTCAGGACGCTAGCGGCTTCTCCGTTTTGAAGACTTACCTTGTGCAGACACGGTGTGGAAGCTGCCTTACTGTTTTATCTCTTCTCACCCAACTACAACATTCACTGCGATTTTTCTCAATTTTCATCTCATAGGTCAGATGCTGGGGTGCAGAGATGCAGTACAGGGTACCCAGAACTAGGTAAACAGCTCGCACGCCAAAGATCCAGGATGTGGAGTGAGGCATCTTGACGCCCGGTCCGTACCCTAACCTGCTGTCCTCACACTGGAGCTAATTTACCTCTCACCAGACAGCTGGCCTCACCCTAGAAAGCCTAATTTGACTGATCTGAAAGGTCTGGGTGGATGGATTTTTTTTCTTTTAAACTCAGAAGGTTCTAGGTACAGCTGAAACCGGGACCAGGTGCCACGTGATTCTACCGAGCTGGAGTCAATCACCGCAGCCTGCAAGGCCAGTCTAACGCCTGTGTCTGCTTTGCTAATTGAAGTTCCACTGGAGCACAGCCTTACCTGATCATTTACAAACCAGCTACAGTTGCGATGGCATCACAGTGGCGCACTTGAAAGGCTGCGGAATTAAACCGCTTTTTATGTAGCTCTTTCCAGAAACAGCCAACTTTTCCCTCCTCCATTGCCCTCTAAGTGTGGTCCCTGGTCAGCATCACCAGCATCTCTGGAGAGCTGTTAAAAACACAGATTGTCCAGCGTAGACCCCGCACCAGAATCTGCAGTTTAACAGAAGCCCCCGGTGGTGGACAGGCCTGGCAAGGCTTGAGGAGTCCTGCCCTGTGCCCATCGGGCTACTGCCACCCTCTCCAGCTTTAAAAGTGGTTTGATTACACTTATTTATTTTTGTGTGCATGCATGTTGGGGAGGCACATAAATGCAAGGATGTGTACGCAAACACCATGGTATGCATGCAGAGGTCAGAGGACAATCTGCAGAAGTCAGCTCTTGCCTTCCACCATGTGAGCTGCAGGGATTGAACTGGGGTCGCCAGTCCTGGTGGCAAGTGCATTTACTGGCTGAGCTCTCTCACTGACCCCACACTGTCATTTTTATCCCTCCTTGCTCCTGGTTGGTGCTTCTCCATCAAATAAGGCTTTCTCTCTGAGTTTTCCTTCCCAGCATCTTATTATTTTTCTTCAGCACCATTCATTGGAATATTTTCCTCTTTGATGTCTGTCCCTCCATGAGGCTGGAGCGTGTAAAAGAGCTCTAACCTCTGTAAGTCTGGGCATGGTGATGCATGCTTGCAATCCTAGTACCCCAAGGGGGAAGCCGAGGATCGGGAGTTCAAGGTTATACTCGACTATGTAGGGAACTTGAGGCCAACCTGGGCTACATGAGACTCCACTTCAGAAGCAAACAAAGCACAAAACTTGGCTGGGGAGATGGCTCCGTGGGTAAAGTGTTTGCCAGGAAAGACAACACGTACCAGTGCACAGCTGAACCCAGATCCAGGGCTACGGGAGAATGAGACCGGCGGATCCAAGGATTCCCTGGCCAGTCAGTTACCACAAATGGCGAGCACCGGTTCAATGAGAGACCCTGTCTCAAAAAAATAAGGCAGAACAATAGGAGAGGACATATGAAGTTGACCTCTGGCCTTCCCATGTGCACACATGGGCAAGTGCGCCCCTGAGCACATATGCAAACACATGTACAACACACATATGTACAACATGCAGAAGCATATGTATACTCATGTACAACACATGCAAACATATGTACACATACATATGCAAAGCACATACATACACAATATGCACAGATGTGTACAAAACACACATTGCACACATATCTATAACACACGTACAGATACACAAGCACACATACAACACATGCATGCACACATAATATACAATACACATATACACAAACATGTATAACACACACTCACACATGTATAACACACATACACACACATAGAAGTGTAAACCACACTGACTTAATAGTAAGTAGGAAACAACCAAGAGGAAAGATAATAAACTAAGTAAGTTATTAGGAAGCTGTTAGACCAGGGAGGACGGTGCCCCGGAGGCTCGGGATGATGAGCGGGTAGGTTAGCTTTAATTCCCTCCCTTTGCATTCTGGGGCTAAGTATTACTATTCAATCACACAGAGATTTTCAAGTGCTTTGGGAAACCTCTGCAGAGTGAGGATCCAATTTCACCAGCTGTTCATGAAACAGCCATCTATATCAGGAATTTAATTAGAAAGCTCAGAATGGGATCCTGCCTGGGAAAGTTACATTGCAGGCAGCTGCTTCGCCCCCAGAGACCAGAGGGGAGCTGTGACTGAATTCTCTGCTCCTCTCCCTCTTGATGAGAGCTCTCTTCAACTGATTTTGTCCAAAATGCCCTTGTGTGCCTGGCAATTTTGAACGACTAACTTATTGTGTGGAGATTAAGTACCCTGGCGGCTCCTGGCAAGAGATTTGTAGTGTCTTTTCAAAACAGGACTCGACTTGAGTCAGATGGGTTAGGCCAACTTCCCTCAGGTCCTTGGATCACATCTACCTTTGGAGAGCTAGCACTGATGACCTTTACTTAGAAGAAAACAAGCTTCCAGCAGATAAGGGCTGGGGAGATGGCTCAGTTGGTGAAGTGCTTGCCACAGAAGCATGAGGACCTGAGTTCTGATCCCCAGCACCCACAGGAAAAAAAGCTGGACTCAGCGGTATATGTCTATAATCTCCACACTGGGCAGGTGGAGACAGGAGGATCCCTGGAGTTCCCTGGCCAGCCAAGTTGGTCAAATTGGTGGGATCTACATAAACAAGAAAGCCTGTCTCAAAAAATAAGGGGAGAGTCACTGAGGAAGACATTCCAGTACGGACATCTCAAAGGGATTGGAATAATGATGCTATCATCATCAGGTAGGCACCTGGCTAAACAGACTGGTTATCCAGGGGGAATATTCTAAGTGCATCTTGGTAAGCCCTCCCTCCTGCTGATAAAGGAGAATGGGGCTCAAAGGAACTCAAGTGAAAGAGAGAAAGCCTCTAGAAAGCAGGATGTGGAGGCACAGGCTCTGGTCTACACTGAGTGGTTACCGCCTTCACTTAAACTCTTAGAGACTCATTTTACCATCTGTAAAATGAAATGAGTGTTAGTTCACATCTTTATCCACTCATTCATTCTCGCATTCAAGTGATTTAAAAAAAAAAAAAAACAGGCAAGGACACTGCTCACAGTGAGCTGTGCCCCCTACACACACACATCAATCAGCAATCAAGAGAACGCATTACTATCTTGCTGCAGGCCAGTCAGGTGCCAGCATTTTCTCATTGGAGGCTCCTTCTTTGAGGATGACTCTACTTGGGTCAAGCTGACATAAAATTGGCCAGCACAGACATGAATGAAGCTGGATACAAGGAGGTGTCCAGACGGCTCATGGCTGCACAGGACCCATTCACGAGTTGTGTCTTTATTCCTAGGTTACGAAAGGATTTTAACCTGGGGGAGTTGGGGATAGAACCAATCATGTTTACTTACCAAAAAAATATTTGAAAAGATTTGTTAGGCCATTGCTTTAAGCCAGACAGTAAAAGGAGAAAAGAATTCTGAAAATATTAACCATAGTCGGTTTCAATGGCAGAGATTCAAGCCACTGAGGCTTCTGTCCCCAGAGCTGGGGGATCAAACCCAGGCCCTTGCGCACACTAAGCAAGTGTTCTACGGCTGTACGGCATCCCAGGCCCTGAGCTGCTGAGTTCTGTGGCTTCTCACTCACTCATCACCAACCACTTGGAAGCTTTATATCCCGGCTAAGTTGATCATTCTCTCTCTCTTCCCTCTTCTACAAAACAAGCAAATAAAAAGCCCACTGATTGGAAACTTCCACTTACCATAAAAGAATGAGGTCTGAACTTCTGTTCTGTTCTGTAAGGATGTAACTCAAGTGTCAGCATAAAGCTTCCAGGCTTCTTCGGCGTGTGTTTTCCACTGTTTCCTTCAGGGTAGAAAAGCAGTGGTCAAGGCTGGTGTCTGGCTGCATCCTGAATTCAAATCTTTCCCACTGACCAGCTGTGGTCTTAGAACAGTGACTCCTTGAAACCCTAACATACATGTCATAAATCATCAATTAACCTAGTTTTCTTTATGTGGGAATGGGGGATAATGCTGGTACATATAGTTCTTTGTAGGCTTTGAGTTCACTGACAGAAAACTCCATGGGTAGAAGACTCAAAGATCCCCTTTGTGAAGATCTAAAGACCCCCAGCTCCTTCCCTAGGGGCGGTCCTGGCCATCCCTCTCACTGAAACTCTACATCTCAGCAAACTGTCTTTCCAGGGGGTTGTTTGGCAGGTACGGGGCTGGGAGAGCACAGATGCTCTCTGCACACCCAGTGCACGGCCCAGCTCAACGCATCAGTGACAGCAGAGTGACGACATCTACGGCAGCTTTTTCCATGAGACATAGAGAGGCCGGAGGCTGGGGAGACGGTTCTGTGGGTAAAATGCCTGCCATGCAAACAGGAGTGAGGTTTGGAGATGTCAGTGCCCGTGTGAAAGCTGAGCAGGCACTAGCGTGCTTGTAACCCCAGAACTCAGGAAGCAGAGAGACAAGGGATCCCTCATAAAGCTGGCTAGCTAAGACTAGACAATGAGGTGAGCTTTGGGTCAAGAAGAGACCCCACCTCAATAAATAAAGAGGAGAGCAATTGAGGAGGGCACTCAATGTCAACTTCAGCCCTCTACACACATGTGTACACACATGCATGTACACTCATCCATCCATGTGTCATAGACACGCAAACACACCTACCCATACACAGCCCACACATACACACATACAAGTAAGAAGAAGAGAAGAATAGTGGAAAGGCCTGCCGAAGCACCAAGGAGGAAGCAAGTTAACAGAGAAATGAAAACCTTCAGGCATGGGGAGTGAGGGAGCAATTATATAAAGCATTTTGCACCACAGAATAAAATATTTGTGGATTTATCTAGTCAGGTCTTTCTGAGAAAATGGTGTGAGACTCTAATGTAAACATCATTAATCATTGATTTACCTATTTTCTTTATAGTGACTATTCATTGCAAGTGATTTGTGTCCCCAAATCATTGGGATTTATGGATATGGGGAGTTTGCAAAATTTGTATGTCTGTGGCACCTCTGGCCATGCCAGCTTAAAAACTGTCTTGTTATAGCTCCTAAGTAAGTCACCAAGGCAGCAACTTACAGAATATACCTAAAAGTCTCCAGAGCCTGACACTTCCCTACAGGGCCCTTATCTCAAGTTCCACCTCAATTATGTACGTCACTGGGCTGCCCACTACACAGATCTGAGTTTATCTTCCTCACCCAGTGGTACAAACCTGGGAATCCATTTACTGTGTGTCCCCAGACAATTAAATCACCTGCAAATGTGCCTAACATTTTAGGAACCCCCTGGTAACAGTTCCCTGGAGGCCCGACAATTAGATGCTTAATGGCCCCACTTCAGGATGCTGACAGTAATCTGGGAGAAAGGGGAAAGCCAGGCAGCATTCTCAGGGGGAGGAGTTTACCGAGGCAAAAACTCTTAGAAAAAGCTCTATTCCTGGCTGTGATTCAGGGAATGCAGAAGTTGACAGCTGGGAGGAAGGATCATTTTGAGGAAACTGTGGAAGCGTTATGGCAGGCCTTGCTTTCCCAAAAGCCCACACTGGGCTCAAAAAGACATCAGAAAAGCCATGTATTTTAGCTACATTACCAATGCCTTTCTGCCTCTAGGTTTCATCCAAAGGTACTAACTATATCAACATGGAACAGCCTACGTCTCTGGGAACATGCCCTATCCCATCTCAAAGTGTCACAGGGTCACCGGGAGTCACTCTACAAGGGACAAGGCAGGGCTTGCAAAGATCACTGGGATCAAATTAAACTGTTAGGAACTGAAAACTGATCAGATGGGATCATTCATGAGGGCTGGGAGAAAGGGCAGGGCTGCAAGGCTACTTCGAGCCTTTCTGGCGAGGCCACTGGATTGTGCCATTTGTAGGACGAGGGTACGGAGTTGAACACTCTGTGGGGTTGTTGGGGTTGCAGTGTGTATGGTTCAAGTTCTTTGTGGGCAATCAGAGATCTGGAGCTGAGTGTTGTAAGACATTATTTTAAAATGTGTTACATTTGTTTACACTGGGGAACATTTGTTTAATGATGCAAAGATGTGTTGCCTTCCCTTGTGTTGCGTTTGTTAGCTCTGTGGAGCTGTGTTGTGGTGTCTGTCTAAAACACCTGATTGGTCCAATAAAGAGCTGAATGCAAGGCAGGAGAAAGGTTAGGCAGGGCTGACAGGCAGAGAGAATAAATAGAAGGAGAAAAAGGAAGAAGGAAGAGCAAGAGAACAAGGAGAGGAGGACTCAAGGGGCCAGCCACACAGCCACACAGCCACACAGCCACACAGCAAGCCACAGAGTGAAAGTAAGATATACAGAAGTAAGAAAAGGAAAAACCACAGAGGCAAAAGGTAGGTAGGATAATTAGTTAAGGAAAGCTGGCTAGAAATAAGCCAAGCTAAGGCCAGGTATTTATAAGTAAGAATACGCCTCCATGTATTTATTTGGGAGCTGGATGGTGGCCCCCCGAAGAGCAAAGAGTAAAAAACAGCTGAGTGCTCAGGAGAAGTCTGGCCTGAGGGGGGTGGAGGCTAGGAACTCATTGTTAGCAAATGGTGACCACCCGCCAGTTTCATCTTCATGAGCACATCGGAACCACCTCATGAACAGTACAGTGTTTTATGCTATTTCTCTAATTATGGGCTTGCAGCAAGCTCCCTTCAACTCTGAGATCATGATGAATCCTCACAGCCTCCCTCCATGTCCCATGACACAGTTTCCAAAATGCTGATGGTAATTTCAGAGCAATTCAGGACCAAGAAACCAATCAAGTAAAACAGCTTTAGCTAGGCCCAGAATTCTGTTCTCTAGTGTGAAAATCAAGAATTCCATTCTTAATATTTGGCTCCAGTAGTATTAAAGTTATGATTATAGATAAGTATATTTAAGCTAGCTAAATTACATCATCAGCTGTGTGCACCAAAACAGAACAACAGTTTCCTCACAAGCCGACCCGGACAAGAAAGGTTTGCTTTCCATTTGTGTGATAAAAACACTCTGATCAAAAGCAGCTTAGACCATGATTGGGTTTGTTTGGTTTACATTTCCCGGTCATAGTTCAACATTGAAGGAAGTCAGGGCAGACACTGAAGCAAGAACCACGGAGGAACACTGCTTACCAGTTCAGTCACTGACTTATGCTCAGATAGCTTTCTTATACAGCCCAGCCCACCTACCTAGGGATTGGCGATGCCTGCAATGGACTGGGTCCTTCCACATCAATCATAAATCAAGATAACCTCTCACAGAGATGGCCTAAAGCCAATCCTATGAAGGCAATTCTTCAACTGAGATCACTCTAGATTGTGTTCACATTGACAATAAAAACAAACCAGGATACTGAGTTATTTGGGGAGGGACTCTTAGAAGCATGGAAGTGGGGGAAGGAGACAGAGGAGGTAAGGAAACCAATGTTAATATACAAGTAATCTACCACCATGTGCACCTGGCATTCTGGTCCCTTGGCCACCTGAGAAAAGTGACTAGACCAGACCTCAGGAGTTATGGGGCATTTCCTCACCAACCTTAACCTGATGTTAGGTACAGCATTACTCCCGGTGTTCTCAACTCCCCAGCTGTGCCCGACATGAGTTGGAGAAGAAGCCTGCAGAATGCACTGAACATGAACAAAGAGAGAACATGGCTGGGGCTCTGACATCATCTGCCAGCCGGCAGAGCAAGGCTGGACCCCGAGGTCTGAACTCTGCTTGAAAACATGCCATCTTAGCACTCCAAATTCTAACTGCCCCCAGAGAAAATGCAGAAGTAAATGGATTACACGCTCGCCTGGACATGCTAGCTTGGGGTGAGTCGGAAGCATGAAAAGATGTTCGTGGACCATTTGTTGCTCCGTACAATATTTTTCCTCACTAAACAATAATAACCCGATATGATGGCTTGCTATGAGCTTCAAAGTTCAGTTGTATTTGGACTCACTTAATGGAGACTTGGGGTCAGAATTTCTTGCCAAACATTAATCGAGCTCTTTGATTAGCTTATGATTTTTCAAGCCAACACAAATGCCTTTGTCAACGAATTCTGGCAAAACCGTCTGCCATCTAAAGTTAGAGTGCATGTAGTACTAACAGCCCATCTGCACACATTAAGTCCATATTTAACACCTCGTAAGCTAAGGAGAATTTTGAGGCCCACATTCATTAAACTAAACTCATTTTTATGCTCTATTTTTCCTCTACCATTCGAACATTGGGAGTAAAAGCTTTCTCTCAGCACCAAAAGCAAAGCAGAAAATTTCCACAGACTTGTTATTTGGAACCACAAACAAAGCAAAAAAACTTAAGTCTTAGCATTATCTTAGCTGATCAAAATAACAGACGAAGGTGAGGTTCAGAGTCAGAATGATAGACCATCTGCTTCTTGCTCGGTAAGACCGACCTTCAGCAACAGGGCTGTGAATGGTGTTAATATGGCCTCCTTTGTCCTGCCTGAGATTCTGCATGCTAATGGATTTTTCTGTGAGATTGTACAGCTTAAGGATCTTCAGAGCCTCATGGAGTTTTGCACATTACTGAATTTCCTGAGAGCATCTGCCCCGACTTTCAAGGAAACACATACTCTAGCCATCTGAACAGTTGTTTATTTACTAAATATTTATTGACTACCTACCAAGTGACAGGTACCATGGGAAACATTAGGGATAAGGAAGGCACAGGGTATAGTTTCCTTTGGCATATGGTTTGTGTTGGCTAAACAGTATCCACGTCTGCCCCTGGGTATCTCTTCCAAATTCTCATGCCAGGGCTGTGAGCTCACTCCAAGACCAGATTTAGAAGGAGTGTGAGAAACCAGGAGAGTGACTGAGACAAAGATTATTATTTCTTCACGAGGTGTGCCTGCTAACTAGGCATCGTGTGACAAAGGATCTCTGTATCTTTGCTCTCTTTCCCTTGAAAACCTTGGGTTGCTATGGAAGATTACTTTAAAATCTTGAAAATGTAGGTTCACATTATGGAATTTTTTTTAATGGACTCTTACACTTTGCACCTTGATAGATATTCTGAATGCCGCTGCTATATTTCATACGTAGGGGAGAATTTATCTATCTATCTATCTATCTAGCCAGTGTCCCATGTAGCTCTAGCTGTCCACAGTCTCAGTATGTAGTTGAGGTTAGCCTTGAACTCCTGATCCTCCTGCCTTAGCCTTCCAAGGGAAGGGATTTGGGGTGTTTATCACCACCCCACCACAGAGGTTTACATTTCAACAGTCACACCCTTCTTCTGACAGTCAGAGGAGGAGTTGGGGAAGGGCTGAGAGGCTCAAGAGCCTGCAGGGCTAGCATGAAGACCTGAGTTGGGATGCTTGGCCTCCGCATAAAAGTGTCAGGTGCTGGGACACATGACTACAGTCTCAGTGCTGGGGAGGCAGAGATGGGGTTCCCTGAGCCTTGCTGGTCAGTCAGAGCTCAAGGTTCAGTGAGAGACTTGTCTCAAAACTAGATAGGGGTTGAGGGAGATACCCGACATCAACTACTACACATGGGGGTGGGGGGTGGACTAGAAAGGTATTTCCAGCATCACAGAGCCATGCTCTACGACAGCAAACATGCTTTATTGATTTCCTTTTTTATGTGTATGAGGGTTTCAGCTGCATGTAAGTCTGGGTACCACATGTTTGCCTGGTGCCAGCAGAGGCCATGTGAGGTGTCAGATTTCCTGAAACCGGAATTACAGGCGGTTGTGAGCTACAGTGTGGGTTCTGAGAATTGAACCCAGGTCCTTTGCTAGAGCAGCCAGTGATCTTAAACACTGAGCCATCTCTCCCGCCTCTCAAGTGTGCTTTTTATAGTCACCTACCTATGGGAATAATTTGATTTCTCTGGGAAAAGTTTCCTCAAACCATAAAGCTTAAGATATGAGAACTCATCTATGATGAGTTCAGTACAGACACCCATTCCCCCCATCACCTTCCCCCCTCCTTCTGGGCAACATCTCTTCCAGGATAGCTGCATGCCTTAGTGACAGGCCTTTTCTTAAGTAATCTTTATGAACTGGAACACGTCCAGGAAAAAAAGCGAGATTGCACTTGGCAAGTTCCTGCTCATCATGTGTTGCAGTCCACGGAATCGAATCGTTCTCTGGGGTGGTAACACTGAGTAACATTGGGTTGAACACTGACAGAGCTGTCCCTATAGCTGTGTGTGCCTGTCCTCTTCCCGCCAGCCTCCTGCCGGAGGAGCACTCACGCTGGGCATTTTCTCCTATTTTCTCACTCCTCCCTAAGGCCTTGACGTTCCTCCTCGGGACAGGTGAGCAGAGCGAGGCTCCAGGAGGTCAAAGGGACTCAACGGCTCATCTGTCACTCAAAACTAGGCCACTCCCTACTATAAAAAACAAAAGTCAAAGAAGGAGAGAAAAGATGCTTTGGGGGCTGGGGACATGGTTTAGTAGTCACCCGGTAAGCCTGGCAACCTGAGTTCCATCCCCAGAAAGACACTGTGAAAAGAGAGGACCAACTTTAGTAAGTTGTCTCTGATCTCTACCTACATGCCGTGGCTTGTGTATACCTCCCATCCCCCCAAACACATAAAATAAATAAAATGTAATAAGAAACTTAAAAATGCTTTATCCAGGGGCTGGAGAGATGGCTCAGAGGTTAAGAGCATTGGCTACTCCTCCAGAGGTCCTGAGTTCAATTCCCAGCAACCACATGATGGCTCATAACTATCTACAATGAGGTCCAGTTCCCTCTTCCGGCATGTAGGCAGAACACTGTATACATAATAAGTAAATAAATCTTTTAAAAAATGCTTTATCCAACATTTAGTTACCAAGAAAAAGTCATGTTTCTGCCACATATAAAAAGAGAATAAATAGTTTGGGAGTGGTGGTGCACACGTCATCCCAGAATTCAGGAGGCAGGAGGATTTCTATGAGCTGGAGGCCAGTCCAGTCTATATAGTAAGTTTCAGGTTGGCCAGGGCTACATGGTTTTTGTTTTGCTTTGTTTTGGCTTTTTGAGATAAGGTTTCTCGTGTAACAGCTCTGGCTGTCCTGGAACTAGCTTTGTAGACCGGGCTGTCTCCCAAGTGCTGGAATTAAAGGTGTGCACCACCACCACCCGGCAACCAGGCCAGGGCTACATGGTAAGACTCCGTCTCCAAACAATAAAACAAAACAAAACAAAACAAGAAGAATAAGGAAAAGCATGGAAAATGTCATCATACTGGTTTCATGGGACTGCCAGAGTAAGCATTTATCGTTTTCAAATGCATAATTGTTAGCTCGGACCCTGTCTATTTACCTCGGAATATCGCTAACAACATCATGTTTGGTTTTTGAGAAGTTGTGAGGCAGGGCATATTTACTGAGGGTTCAAGTGTCATTTTTAAGAGCTCTGTATTAGCAGGACTGTGTGGCACACAGTGCATACAGATGAATAGATAAAGCACCCATTTCTAGTCACGGTTCTTGCAGCCTGGTCCCTCGCTGGCGACTTAATTAGCTCATGTCCGCACTGCCCCGTGAGTAAACACACGTCCTCTGCATTAGTACTGCAGACACTGAGACTTAAACACAGACTCTGAAGGGGTTGGGACAAGTCAATTGTATCTTACGTTGAACAACAATATTCTTGCAGAATTATGTCATTAGAAGACTTAGCAAAACCAAAGGATTCCCTTCTTGAAGCAAAAGTTCAGTTTTTTGAATGCTTAACAAAAACTTTGTAAATATCATAAAATTTGACTTCTTACAGCAGAGCATTTAAGTATATCAAACTTATGAGTGGGAGGGAACCCTTAATCCAGGTTCTCTCCTCCCTTCTCCCCTCCCTTCCTTTTACATCCCATCAGTGTGTGTGTGTGTGTGTGTGTGTGTGTGTGTGTCTGTCTTGTGTGAACATGCCATGATATATATATACACATATGCAGAGGTCAGAGGACAACTTGAGCGTGAAGATTTTCTCCTTCTATCTTGTAGGTCTCAGGGACAGAACTCAGGTCTCCAAGCTTGGGGCAAGTGTCTTTACCCACTGAGTCATCCCGCCTCTGCATTTCTAATATTGGGAAAGGGTGGAAGGAAATGACAGTTTTTCTTAGAATGATGAGAATGTGTAAGACTTTCTATTTCAAACTATTAAGTTTCTGGATTCTTGTGAACGGGCCCTGACCACGAAGATACTGAACGACAAGCATAACAGTTTAACTTCACGCTGCCATACTTGGGATTTAACATTAAAAACAATACCTCGAGGCTGGAGAACTGACTCAGCGAGTAAAACCTTTGGAGCACAAGCCTAAGGACCTGAGTGCACATCTTCTGCATCCAAAGACACAATACACATAATTAATTAAAAAAACTAAGAGCATGTGTTCCATCCTAGCAGTACAAACATACGAACAGGCAGATGTCAGGGGAGCAGCAAGATTCAAGATGTCCCCAACAAGCACTACATGTGTTTGGCTGAGCTCACTTAAACTGAGGAGAACTGTCTGAGAATTGAAGGAGCTGCATGTGGGTTCTTGTGTCATGCAGCATCTCCAGGTAAACAAAGCATCAGGGCTGTCCTGTCACACCTACAGAGCTCACAACAGGACTATCCCACACCTCAGTGCCCCCGTTGTGCGGAGGCCTGTGAGACTCACTCATAAGGAACCAGCTGTGCCCACACCAGAATCAGAGGCTGCCTAGACAGGAAGCTATTCCAGAAGAAACCGCCAGAGCAAAGCCTTACATACGGGAATAAAGGCAAAGCAAAGGATAAAACAGAAAGCGGTACTCATCAGATGGATCGTTTAAAGGGCAACGTACAGCCAGAGACGCGGCTCAGCCCTTAAGAGAGTGTTCACCTCTTACCCAGGACTGAGTTGGTTCCCCAGCACCTGCTTTCAGCAGCTCACCAACCACTTGTCCCGCTCCAGGGGATCTGAAGTCCTCTTCTGGAGTCCCCAGTCACCAGCACTCTTAGGTGCAGCAGATTTCTATGTGTGTGCGCGCGCACACACACACACACACACACACACAAAAATTAAAAATATATAAATCTTTAAAAATTAAATGGGTGGTGTGACATCTGTACTCTGTAGCAATAACAACCCTTAAGAAAAGCCTTCTACTGATCTACCCTAAGTCTTAGGTATTCAGCAACTCCTCAGCACTATCCCAGTCTCTCTGCTGACTCCCCGGCATTCACAAAAGTTCTCTTTAAACATCTCCATACTAGAGATTTCTAAAACGGAACCACAAGAAACCCTATCACAAGAGGCCACACGGCAAAGAACATTACTTCCTAGTCCAAGATTCCCTTCCTCCTCTGCCTCCTCTGGTCAGAACTACTTGCAAGGTTGAGTATGAGCCAGGCAGCCTGGGCTCCACTCACAGCAGAGTGTCACTGGGAATTGATTATAAAAAGACACACTTTGCCTGCCTCCCTTGACCCCTGCACCACCAACAAAACCCCAATGTCGTCTTTAATCGCTTTGTGTGACATGGAACGGGGAAATTTAGGAGCTGGGTACCTGCAGGCCTGGCAGTGACTTTTCCTGGTTAAATGGCCCTATGTGCCTGCCAGGCGCCAGGCTCTGTGCCAGGCCCTGTGCCGGCTGTGGGGACACAGTATTGGGTGAGGCACTTCTCACCCCTGGAGAACCCTGGGCGTGTGGTGGGGAACTCCCAACACAAGCAGAGAAATAACTTGTGCCTGCTGCTGAGTCTCCAACGGCCCGAGGCAGAAAAAACTAACGGAGTCCAGGGAATGCTGCTGCTCGCTCTGTCCGGAGGTGATGAAAAACTCCAAAGAGTCCTTTAAACAGAATGTTTTCCTTCACCACAGTCCTCTGTTACCGCTCTCATCTGGCTGATCACTGCCTCCCACCACTGATCACTTGTTAACTTTGTTCTGTCTCTTGCTTTCCCAAAGGATCTTGGCTTCTGGACTTACTTACCTCTGGGAAACTTCTACCCAGCCTGAGGTGGATTTGCAGAGCGCACAACCAGAGCGCACAGTCGCTGGAGAGCAGGCGATCCTGGAAGTGACTCTAAGCGCAGCAGGAAAGCCTCTGGCCTCGGGGTCCCCGCGGGCTGTAGCTCTCACGCCCCTGGCTCTGCTTATGAATGTTGTTTTCCCCACCCTGGGGGTCCCCAGGGCCCAGAATGTGTCTCCAGTCTTGGGGAGGTGACAGAAGTGCAAGTGTGAGGGGTGCGTGGAGGCTGGCACTATCCCTCCCGCTTCTCTGCGATGTGGACCGCCCCCCTCGGCTGCAGACCCTGGAGGAACCCGGAGGGCGGGGAAGTTGGGGCGTGCTTGGGGCTTGCCTTCACTCTCTGCACCAGGGCGCGCCAGAACTATCTCTGGGCTCCTGGCTAACCGCTGTCCCAGGAAGCTTTGCCTCTGCTCTGGAGACTTCTTGAAGAAGTCTGGGGTCTAGCGAGGTAGCCCAAGAGGCTTTGAGTGGCAGGGACTTCTCCCTTCTCCACGCTGGGCAAGCGCTAGCTAATTGAGTCCTGAAAACAGCTACTCTACTTGCTCTCTTTCTTGTGAGACCTCTGCTTGCTGTCTCCTTGCAGAGACAAACTTGGAAACAGAGCATGAGAGGCAGTTGCTGGGTGAGAACTCAAAGGGCAATTCTACCTCAAGTTTGGAGATCAGGAGAGCCGCCCAGTTCCCAAAGGAATTCCAAAGATTAAACTAGGTGGGGGAAGCTAGGAAAAGAGGGTCCCAAACACATGAACAGCAGTTGGAAGGACAAAGGGTGCCATGAGCCTGCTTCAGGAGAACTGGAATTTGCTTCTCAGAGCGTGCTGTGTGGTCACCTTAAGTGAAAAAGGGCATGAAGAGGTGGTGAGCTGGTGTGTGGGAGAACAGGGCTGGAATAGAAGTGGCCTAATTCTGCCATGCGCGCCACCTGTTAGTCTCTGTGCGGCACAGTGTCACTTCCCAGAGGGCAAGTTCAAGCTAGAAGTGGCTTGTCACAGACAATTAATTAACTTAAGTCTCTGTCAGGCTATTCCCCAGCTGCAACTTTGGCCACACCCTCAACCTCACTTTTTCTTTTCTTTTCTTTTTTTCCTTTTGTTGTTGTGTTGTTGTTGTTGTTGTTGTTGTTGTTGTTGTTGTTGTTAAAGTTACACTTACGTATTGTGGTGGTGGAACATGACTTTCGAGAGTTGATTTTCTCCTTCTACTATATGGGTCCCAGGGAATCGAACTCAGTTCTCCAAGTTTGGCAGCACATGACTTAATCCACTGTGCCCTTTGGCCAGGCCCTTAGGCTCTCTCTCTCTCTCTTTTTTTTTTTTTTTTTTTTGGATTTTCGAGACGGTTTCTCTGTGTAGCTTTGGAGCCTGTCCCGGATCTTGCTCTGTAGAGCAGGCTGGCCTTGAACTCACAGAGATTCGCCTGCCTCTGCCTCCCAAGTGCTGGGATTAAAGGCGTGTGCCACCACCGCCTGGCTGGCTCTTTCTTAATGGAACATAAAGACTCGTATTAATGTCCCTCACTGCGTGTCCTGGATCACAGACTTTGTGTTGTTATAGAGGCTCCACATCAGGACAGGTGGCTTCAAAATGATGGTTCTTTACCTCCCGTGGTTTGGAGAGAGGCAGCTGAGAAGACATTGGAATCACAAGTTAACAGTTAGCAGGTCTCAAATGCTTGCTTGTACCTTAAATGATTAAAATCAAGCAGCCCATGTCCTTATATTCTTTTATGGTTATTATTTGTAACTGCACTTTAGAACCTGAGTACACTCCCCGACCCCAAGGTCAATATTGAAAAAGGAAGATTTGAGATTTCTAAATGGCAGGGTTTCTCATCAATCGCCAGCCACCCAAAGTCACTTGCGAAAATGTCCCACACACTCGAACACTGCCCATTCTGTAGTCTCCTCATAAAGAGTCCAGTGTGGCAAGAAGGTTCATGGAAGTCAAGGACCTGTGCAACTCATTGCTCCACCAGTCAGCTATACGAGAAGGCTTGCGGATCTCTGTGACATATTGTTTTGAAGTATCTTGATGTCAGATCTCATGCTTTGGATCTTAGGCTGTTCAAACTGATTTCACACCTGGATCCAATGGAGACCAGCATTCAAAGACCTGAGGTTCTTCTCACCCATCTCAGATTAAAAAGAAGAGAACTTCATGAGTTTTGTAAAGGAAAGCAGTTGCCTAAACTGACCCCAAGTTTTCACCATTGTGCAGCTCATGATTTCTGGACCCAATGAGACAACACCCAGTGGCTCTCCGCGATACTTTCGAGCCTTCTCAGGAACATCTGTGACTGAAGGGAAAGTGTGGGCGATATATGTGTTTAGCTGCACTTTTGGAGTCTATGACAACCTCATCCGACTAGAGATAAATTATATCAGAGGACAAGCTGCTCTGCCATTGACAGTGTGGGACTCTAGAATCAGTGAGTTCATAAATCAGGGCTGTGGGAAAGCCAGCTACCGTTAGCCTGGGATGAGCCATACTGACTTTCAAACTGTCTTCAGACCTCAACCCAGCTGGATCTCTCCCCTTTAAATCCACAAGCTACCCAGATCACCTTCCCTCGGATCTTCCAGAGTCCAATCTTCTTTCCTTTCATCCCATGCAAGCCCTGCCAATTCATCCTTCATTCTGGCGAACATCTTTGTAAGCCATCTCCCTGATTAATCACTCTGCTGGCCTTAATGAGCTAAGCTGTGCGCTGTGGCTCACTGCCAATACCTAGCACGGCAAAACAGTACTGACAGGCCCGAAAAACCCTCAATTTAAATTTCAAAAGAAAGTATCTATCAAACATACATAGCTTTTGCATATCAAAGTCAAAGTCAAAAGAAAATGCCAGGTTGACCATAAGCCAGGAACTGTCTGTACATTAAATATTTTATATTAAATTAAATATAAAATTACTAAAGGCCAAGCATTGTGAAGAGTAGAATCATTTTACAGCAATAACCTATCTGCACACCTACATATGTACATGTATTGTTCCTAATGGCCTTCTTAAGCTATAATTCATATACAATCCAGCAATTTCAATGACTTTAGTATGTTCTTAGATATATGTGACTGTTAGAAATGCTACAACATCTCTTCTCAAAGGGAACTCCCTCCCCCCCTCCCGGTTGTCAGTCCTCAATCCTTTATCCTCCCAGGCTGTGGGGCGTTTACCCACCACCCCCACAGCTTCCCAGAGTTTTCTTGAGTGTGAACAGCAGGAAATATTAGATAGAAGGATTTATTGCGGAGAATATCGCGGAGATAAACAGATAGAAAATAAAGGATAGCCTCGAGAGGGCCTGAAACCTTTTCCAACGGGCCCCGACTGTCTCTGCCCCAGGGTTTTTATAGAGACGCCAAGGGGGTGGAGCAAATGACCTCCTCCCCCAGCACAGCCAAGTGCAGACCATCTCAGACACCTGCACTCAGGCCCGTGGTCCTAATCATCCTCTATGTGGACCTGCTGGGTAAAGCCACGAGGAACCCGAGAATGGCCCCCCACACCAGGCTCTTGGCTACTAGTCACCTGTTTGCTGTCTCTCAAGCATTTGCCTGTCCTGGGTATTTCAGAAAAAAGGAATCACACGTGACTCTACAGCTGGCATCTTGCCCTGAGTGGGCTTCAGGATTATCCCTTTTGTAGCATGGGTTGGTACTCGATTCCTTTTGTGGGCAAACACTAGCCTCTATGTGGCTGTTACATCTTCACCTGGCAGACCTCTGGGACATTCCCACTTCTTTCTTATCAAGAGCACTGCTGCAAACATGCTATGTTTTTTGTTCATGATTTTGTGCAGGCATATGTTTTCTTTGCTCTTGGGAACATGCCTCGGAGGGCATTGCTGGGCTGTTGGAGATGGAAACCCTGTGGTTTCACTTTTCAGGGACGGCTGGACTTTTCCCAGGGGGCTACTCCTTTACCCTCCCCACCAGCAGCGTACAAGGGTTTTGATTTTGTCACCTTCTTGCTTAGCTGTCACCTCCACAGTTGTTAGCTGACATTTTAGTGACAGCCATCATGGTGTGGTTTAGATTTGACTGTCTCTGGTGGTGTGGGAAACTTCCCATGCCCTATTTGGAGACTTGGCCCATCTCAGTTTGTTTTTTCGTTTCTTTGCTTTATCTGTGTGCCTTTTCTGCAAGTATATATGCATACCATGTTTGTGCATGGTGCCTATGGAGGTCGGAAGAGGGTGTCGGATCTCCTGGAACTAGATTGACAGATAGTTGTGAATGACCATGTGGGTGCTGGGAACCAATACTTGGTCCTCTGAAAGAGGAACAAGTCTTCTTAACCTCGGAGCCATCCCTCTCCTCAGCCCAAACTCGGTCCACATAAATTAGGCTGTTTTGGTGTTGTTACGTTTAAGTGCTTCCCACGTAGTTTTCATCCTTTACATCAACGCCACATCAGTGCTTCTCCCATGAGGTGCTCTTTCTACTTTCATGACAGGTTCCTTTGAAGCACATTTCCAATTTGATGGGGGACAATTATCTATTTTTTTTCTTTTGCTGCTTATCATTTTTATATTATGAGTAATAATCCATTGTAAAATCTGAGGTAACGAACCCTTTACACACACACACACACACACACACAAAATACTTGATTGCACTTGCCTGTAATCTCAGCGTTTAGAAAGTGGAAGCAGGAAGAGCAGAAGTTCAAGGTCATACTCAGCTACATGGTGAGTTTAAAGCTCAAAACATAGTATACTTAAGTCAGGTATCTTACTGGGTTATTAGAATCTATTCCTTTGTTACGTACCTACTATTACCTCAGTTCCCATGAGGACGATAAAAGAATACAATCAGATTGAATAAATTCTGCCTTTGGGACCTAAGAACCAGTGTTGGAGATGGGTTAATCAGCTAATCATCGGTTTAATAAAGGGTTATGTGCACTGGAAATATGGCAGAGGCTCTGGTAAAAACACAGTGCTTGAAATAAACCTGGAGAAAGGTAGAGAGGGGTGGTAAGACAGAATGAGACACAATTAAGGAAGCCAGTGGTGACAGGAGTGGTGTGACATACAGTGAGGTTAGAGGGGTGGGGGTAGGTGACAAACTGAACGTCACGGGGCAGGTGACAAGAGTCTGGACACTCCAAGGGTTTGTGACTATGGCTGTGCCTGGGCAACTCCGTCTACTGAGACAATGAGCACAGCGGGAGGGACAGGTCTGGGGAAGAAGGTGGGAGAGAGGCGTTCTATTTTGGATGTTGTGTTTCCCATGTCTGGGAGCTGCTCAAGTGATGATGCTCAGTAGCCAGGTGGACAGGGACAGGTCCAGGCTTGGTGTAAGTCCTGAGCTGGAGATGTGGATTTGGGTTCATGATGACCTGGGTAACTAAAGCCACAGGCGTGGGCAGTGGTGCCGGGAGCATTCATTCCCCCAGCATTCAGTCACTGAAGAGATCCACCGAGATCCAGTCTGCGGGAGACACTGTTCCAAACCCCGGTGATACACACCAGAGAACAGAGTAAAGAAAATCGTTCTGGGGGAGTACCTTATTGGAAGGGAGGGGACATAACTGGTTTTATTCGTTTGGAGAGCTAGGGATTAAGGCCCAAAGCTCTGGAAAGCTTTAAATAGACATAGGAGGTAAGCTCCGGAGACAGCTGGAGCAGAAGAGGTGTAGGCAGCGAGAACAGTCCATGCAAAGACCCTGTGTGTGGCAGGAGCATCTCTGTGCACTGGGGCAAAAAAGAAGAGGCCGCTCTGGCTGAGGCAGGACAGTGATGAGGCAGACAGGAGGACATGACGTCGGGCAGGCGGCAGATGAGAGGAGGTAGGTTGTGGTGAGGAATGGTTTGAAACAGAGTGACACGGTGAGACTTCTGTTGACGATGATGTTTTTAAGACAAGGATAACAGAGTCCTGGGACTAGCTGACATTTAAGTGAGGAAGAGAAGAGGGCAGAAGGGAGGTTGGCGGAGGTCAAATACAGGTCATTTAAGGATGACCATAGAACTTCAGACTCAGGACAGCACAGGACAACTCATGATGAAGGAATGGCCAGGGGAGGAGAGACCAGGAAACATCCTAGCCCAGAGATCTCTGTCGGACAGCTTGTAGAAAGAGTCTTACAGCCAGTAGTTGGGAAACAGGGAGAGTTCTAGGGCAGTCTTATATTGACTATACATGGGATGCTCAAGTGATACAGGAAAGCCAAAGGTTAGGTGGATTTGGACCACTCACCACAGGAGATTGACTCCCACCTGCCACTAACCCTCATTAAGATAGAGGTGACATGACACTTAATCACTGTCAACTTGACCAGATTTAGAGTCACCCTGGAAACACCTCTGGATATGTCCACAGTGAGTTCCCAGAAAGGTTTAACAGAACAGGAAGACCCACCCTGAACAGACCAGAGTCCCAGACTGATTAAAAAGGAGAAGCAAGCTGAACGCCAGCCTTTGTCCCTCTGTGCTCCTGACTGGATGCAATGTGACCAGCCACCTCAGCCTCCTGCCACGACACCTTCCCATCAGCCCCAACAAACCCCTCCTTCCTGAGGTGGCTTTGGTCAGACATTTTGTCACAGCAGCACAGAGTAACTAATCCAGACAGGCTGGAGTTCCTGCTGTGGGCAGGAAGGTGCAGAGGTCAGCTGGGAAACAAGCAGAGCCCTGGAGTTGCTTCCCTATTCACTCACAGAAACAGCAAGAAGCTAGAGACGCTGGGCCAAATTCCCTCACTGGGTGATCTATTCCACTTGTATAATTTATGAGTGGTCAATTCACTTTCAAAGGCCATTAGGGAGTAATTATGTTCAATAGGAAATTTCTAAATTCCCTTCTGAAGGCTGAATGGCAAGTACTCCATAGTTAAAGAAACAGAAAGCAAACATAGCCCAGGAGAGGGTAGGATTTCTCAGACCTTCCATCACAGAACCTTGCTGTAATCAACCCAGCTTTAACGCTCCAGGATGGCTAAGGGAGGGAACTGGACTTTGTGACTCTGAACACTGACCCCTGGATTTATTTTGTTCATGGCAACTTTCCCTTGTTGATGCTGCTGTTGGCCTCAGATACATCACCTTAACCATTTGACCTCAAGAGGGGACTCAAAAACTTTCCCTTGACTTAATTTCTGAGTCATCACAAAGTACTAGAAAGCCCCGTCTGAAGACCCAGGGTGATAACAGAGAAATAATGAGTTGCCTCCATGTCGTAGATATGTTTTACAGATAAAATAGGCAGGCTCACGTACATGTGCACGCGCATGTGTGTGTGTGTGCACACACACACACACCAAGAAGGCCATCCAACACAGCTGCTAACCTGAAGCCAAGATTGGAACTCGGAATGAAGCAGGAAGCCAACATGGCAGTAAGAAACAAAGCAGGCTGGCATGCAAGGCATGCGTGGTGGATTGAACTTCCAAAGAAAGGTGCAATTTCTCAGTCTCTCTCGTTTTGTACAATTCAGCCAAATAGTTTTACTGTCTCCTATGTGCTCGGCACAGAGACTGTCTCATTCCCCCCACCACTCACACCCAAAAGCAGAACCCAAGACAAGGATTTATGTGCAGGCATTCGGTACCTCTAGGGGAGAAGAGAAGAGAGATAGAAAAAGGCAAGGCAGTCACACAGGATGTATGATCAAGAGACCACCGGTCAGTGGACAGCTGGAGCTCAGCCCCGCTGGAGAATGCTGGGAAACTGCAGAGTATACTCCAGCTCTACTTCTCTGCCAAGTCCTGGTGTGCTGTTGGCTGAGAGCTCAGAAGGTTGAACTCTCTGGCACTCGGTGTGGCCAGCCCTGGGAGCAGGCAGCAGCGTCTGCAGATATGGAATCCAGTTTGGAGAGAAGAGGCGGGAAAGGGGCACGGTGACAACATCTGCTGGAGATAATGTTCCAATCTGTGTGCCTGGACAAGCCCCTGGGACTATGGAACAGCCAAACAGCAAGGGAAATAATGACCCAATTGAGGTCCGCATTCCCGGGACCTAGCAGAATGCAAACTCCTCTTGAGGTTGTGTGCAGGGAAGTTCGGGGCTCTGCCCACTGTCACTTTCCTCACAGAGTCTTCGCCTGTCCCAAACCGTGTGTCACTCAGTGTTGTTGACCCTGCTGGTCCCCTGGTGTTCATGATGGAGGCAGGCCAACATTTATCTACCCTTGTAAAGCACTCACATCTGTATTTCAGGGAAATGGGCATGGCAGAAGAATCCCTCTGCCAGTCAGAGAAGTTGAGCCATGTGCATAGGGTTGATTGTGAGTTAACTGTGTTAAAATAAAAGCCAAACACGAGCTGACAATGAATTCAATTAAAAATTATTGAAAAATACATCAAACGCTGGTTTAGAATGTGATTAACCTTAATCTGACAAGTGCTGTTTTTCTGGATAAATCTTCAATGATTTGATATTTTGATCGAGTATCTAATTCACATTACAAGTCCCTCTGACACAGAAGTTACATAAAATCTATGAGGAAAGTTTAAACTCTAATGTGAGTGCCTTAGTTACAAGTATTTTCTTTTCACAAAGAGGCAGGTTAATCTTGTAGACTGCAGTTTTCAAAGTTTTCCTAGTGCTTATGCAGAAGAAATTGACGTTTAAAAGTTAACTCATGTGATCATCTCTTCAAGGCTCCTGCTCCCTGGTTTACACGTGGTCTTCCTCTTCCTCAGTGTTCACAGGGTCTTCTTCCCTTTGCCCCTGTGCCCCCATCTCCTCTTCTAAAAGGACTGCTGGATTAGAGCTCACCCTGAGGACCCCATTTTAATTTTTACCTCATTTTTTTTAAAAACAAGCGCTCACTGCATAGCCCTGGCTACCTATGTAGACCAGCATGGCCTCAAAATCACAGTGATCCACCTGCCTCTGCCTCCCACGTGCTGGTATTAAAGGCATACACCACCACAATCACCTCATTTTTGTTCCCCTTAGTTTTTTTTTTCTTTCAGCTTAATTGAAGAGTCATTGACATATAAAATTGTATACATTTGAAGTATATAGTATGATTTGGTGTATGTATTGTGAAATGATTATTACAGTCAAGCTAACTAATGCTTAAATCACTCAAATAGGTATCCCTTTTGTGTGAGAATGCTTAAGATCATTCTTCTGTGTATAAAATTCCATGTCTAAAATGCAGTACTGTTAGCTGTACCTGCCATGCTATTTACATGCTGAATCTTATTCACATTACAATTCTTTGTGCATTCTGACCTACATCTCACCCCGCCCACCTTCTTCAGTCCCCCGTGATCACCATTCCACTCTGCTTCCAAGTTTGACATTTACCCCCATCCTCCACCTATAAACAATACCATATGCACACTATCTGTCTTTCTCGAATTTACTTTTCTTAGTGTAGTGCAAAACACCAACAAGTTGGAGCTTATTGTGATTCTGAGGTTCTCGGGGGTTTGTAAGGAAATTCCGTGGTAAGGCACTCCTTGGAGGCGATTTTTTTCTTTTTTATGTGTATAAGTATTTTGCCTGCATGTGTGTTTATGTGTCAAGTACATGCCTGGCACTTGCAGAGGCCAGAAGGGGGGCACCAGATATCCTGGAACTGGAATTACAAATGGTTATGAGCTACCATGTGGGTGCTAGGAATGGAGCCCAGATCCTCTGGAAGAGCAGCCAGTGCTCTTAACCATGGACCCAGCTTTCCAGCTCCACTTGGAGGCAAATTTTATTTGAGTATCTTCGATCACTTTCTAAATATTTATGATTTTAAGCTAAGGCATATTTATGCCTCTACAACAAGTACAGACACCACATTTTTTGAGAGTATAGTTTCACACTGAAATAATGAAACTTCAATAGATTAGCTTAGATATGAAATCCCTACGCTGTGTGACCTCCCCCGGAGACATACATGTGCTGTGTAAGCATTCTTTAAGAAACTAGAGGACCCCCACAACACAGGCTTTAGGAAGCACAATGAACAGCACAGGAAAGCTCTCCCCCAACTTCCTGATCACACCACTCTGCAGCCATTCCTGAAGCATGAAAAAGAAAAATATTGAGTCTGGAGAGAAGTGTGTTGTGATGAGCACATGGTCATAAGAGCTCAGATAAGGGTCATTAGACTTGTGAGATTTTTTCCCATAAAGTCAGAGGTGGAAGCCCTGCCCTGAAGAAGCTCTCCTCCATCATCTGCTCGGCAGAGGAGATGGGGTTATCTGAACTGCCCTAGCTAAATTCCAGGCTTCCAAGGAAACAACAAATCTCTATTGCTGAAATAATCACAAGTCAGTCAGGATTTCTGAAGGATGTGATTCATCCACTTAATAACCAGCCAGAGTCTTTTGGTGGAGAGGGTCTGGACATGTGCTTGCTAGGCAGTGCTCTACTACTGAGCTAAATCCCCAGCCCTTCTAACGGCTTTCACTGGTCTCTACAATAAACTGGAGTTGAACTAAGGAGGATAACTGAGACACTGAAACTTTCAATGAATATTATTATAGGACTGAGGTTGAGTTATAGTGATCAATGGTTCTCCAATCAGCCATTTTCTCTAAGGAAGATTATTGGCGCTCTCTCTCTCTCTCTCTCTCTCTCTCTCTCTCTCTCTCTCTCTGTGTGTGTGTGTGTGTGTTATGTGTGTACATCTCAGGTTTTATTTATTTCAGGAAAATCCTTTTATATAATGTGCATGGTTCTGCTCCACACAAAAATATCCCAGTCCCACAAAACTCATTGCATCTTGAATGCTTTTTCCATTCTACGACTTCTGTTGGACTTGTTATTAGCACTGGATGCAGAATTCTTCCCACAACCTGCTCTCTCAAGGCTTTGAAGATGTTCAGAGATGCTTGGTTCATCACCCATATCCTGGGACTCCTGGTGGAGAAGCAGCAGGTGCGGGAACACACATGCACACTCCATGCATAAATGTGTATGTGTGTTCTTCCAAACTGCTGAGGCTGCAGGTTCCGAGGAAGAAAAACAGAATTCTTGTGTGGAGCCATTGAAGAAGTCATGGCCATTTATGAGATGATTTCCTAAGGCCTGGGACACTCGTTCAATGGATCCAAGATGGAAAGCTTCATTTCCTAGGACCTGAGCTTCCCTAGCTGTTTGCAGGTAGCAAGCTAGGGTGTTTTCGCTAGCACCACTTGCGCACAGAGCCGAGTATGCTCACTGTGACTTCCCTCCTGCACACCCACGGGGCGGAAGTGGTACGTCTTCATTTTCTTTGCTGAAATCATGGCCTCACATGACTGCTGAACTGCGGTGAAAATAATCTAGAAATAAGTCCTATTCCTAGGAAACTATCCTAAGGTGTGCCTCTATTTCTTATTACTAATATCTGGGACAGTTTCTGTTGCTTCTGTGTAGATGAATTTCTAAACGGTCTTATTAAATAAAAAACACAGAGCCAGATATAGGAGTGAAAACCTGAGAGATCAGGGAAATAGGGAAAGCCACAGCTAACCTTACCACCAACTCCACAGCTTCCAAAAGCGAGCTACTTCCTGTCTACCCACGCCTATATGCCTTGCTGTTCTGCCATCTGATTTGCTCTCTCTGTACATCACTTCCTCTTCCTGCCCAGCTCTGTCACTTCCCGTCTGTCTGTATAGACCTCCAGACCTCCATGGTTAACTAGTATTGAAATTTAAGGCATGTGCCACCATGCCTGGCTCTGTTCCCAGTGTGGCCTTGAACTCACAGAGATCCAGACAGATCCCTGCCTGCCAAGTGATAGGATTTAAGGTGTGTGCTACTACTGTCTGACTTATACATAGCAGCTGGCTTTTTCCTCCGATCTCCAGGCAAATTTTATTGGGAGACACAGTATATCGGGGGACATAATATATCACCACACTGCTGTGGCTAATATTCCTTCCCTGGGGGAAACAGAAATTTACTCCTTCCTCCAGCTGCTCCAATGACACACCAAGGTGTGATTCCACCAAAGTTCAAGTTCATTTGGGGAAACCAATGAATTTATTAGGTCTTCTTGCAGATCAATGGATGAGGAGTTAAGGGCAAGGGCCTGGATGACCGCAAAACAGCCACACTGAAGTCCACACCCAGTGTGGATAGCGATTTTCCCTTGGCTATGTAGATGGCTCTGCCTGCCCTAATCCTTCCCTACCTGTATCATCTAGCCTTTCCCAGAGAACTTGAGGCCACATGCAGTTAGGGCAGAATTGCATCCAGCTGGTTGGGAGGGGCAGCTTGATACTCAGGGGGTGGGTATCAAGGGCCTCCCCACACCCTTGTTCCAAGAAAGGAAAATCACAGGCCAGCAAGCCCAGCTGCAATGACCTCTGGCCAGCAGGCTCAGCCAAGTTTGGCTCCGAGGGTAGTCCAGACCACTATGGGAAGGTGGGGGAGCCGAAGCTCCCACTGACGTCTTTGAGGAAAAGTACTGCTCCACAGAGGAGACTTTTACTTGGCCATCAGTGATGCATAGCATGGTATAGTTTCCATTTTCTAACACTGGAACATTCTCTCTACTTGCGTCCAAACTCATAAATGATACTTTTTATAAACTTCAAATTTATCTAGTCTCTTTTCTTTTCCACCTTAAGTAATACAGTCTGGAAGAGGCAAAAAAGGCCACCACAGTTGGTGACAGAGCAAAGATCTGGGCTTTCTCCATGTCACTTGCCATCCTGGGAAGCTTCCCTGTAAGTTATCTATAATGGATTTTTGTTGCTAGAGTTTTCCTGCCTGGCCCACGGTCAGGATAAATCTCTCTCACCTGCCAGTCCCACAGCCGCTCAGACCCAACCAAGTAAACACAGAGACTTATATTGCTTACAAACTGTATGTCCATGGCAGGCTTCTTGCTAACTGTCCTTATAGTTTAAATTAATCCATTTCCATAAATCTATACCTTGCCACATGGCTCGTGGCTTACCGGCATCTTCACGTGCTGCTTGTCCTGACTGGCAGCTGGCAGGCTCCCTCTGCCTTCCTGTTCTTTTTATTCTCTCTGTTAGTCCCGCCTATACTTCCTGCCTAGCCACTGGCCAATCAGTGTTTTATTAGCAACACATTTGCCATACAGAACATCCCACAGCAGATTTCCTATTGGGAAATTACTTAACTCCTCATTATCAAATACATGCCCTAGAAAGATACAGATTTAGCTATCATTTTTCTGATTTTGAACAAATATGTTATGTAAGCCAATATATCTAAAATATTATTTCAACTTGAAAACATATGAATAAATAGAAACATTTTACAATCATATGTTTATACCAAGTTTTCAAATTCTGGCATGTTTTGTTGTGTTTTAAAAATTACCTTAACTGATTCATAAAACCATAAGCCTATATGTGAGACTCTGTTACAGAATGGCATAAGATAATGTGATAGTGAGCATCATTAGCTTGTCAAGTCTAGTCTCCTAGGAGACAACTCTTTGAACATGTCGGTGAGAGAGTGTCTAGGTTAGGTTGATGTGGGAAGACCCACCTTAGACATGTACGGCGCCATTCTTGGACTAGGGTCTTGGAAAGAACAGGAAGGAGAACGTTAACTGAGCATGCGCAATGGTCCTGCTCTGCTTTCTGACTTGGGATGCAGCGTGAGCAGCTGCCTCAAGCTCCCGATACTATGCTTTCCCGGCCACGTGACTGCAGCCTCCAACTGTGGGCCAAGATCAGCCTTAAACTAGCTAACGGCTCTCCTTCCCTTCCTTGAGCTGCTTTCATCAAGTGTTTTGTTGCAGCAATGAGGAAAGGAACCCAGGTGACTACTGATTATTTGTTATTGTAGATCCCAAATTGCTAAACGAGAGAGGATGCTGTGTGTTTTCACAACGAAGGAATGGCATGTGAGTGATGGACATGTTTCACTTAGACATCATGCAATACATACATTTATTAAACATGACGTAGTAGACCATGGTTCACCATTTCTTCGATGTGTGCCTTTCAGCTAGGTGCTCCACCCATGATTGGTCCTGCACCTTCCAGAGTGAGGTCTTGCTGGGAAGCCAGGAAGCACAGAGCCCAGGCTCCTTTCTAAGACTGAGTACATGAGTGACGGTGAGAGCAATAGAAATACAGAGTGTGAGTTCTTCCCTACCCAAGAACTCAGCTCAAGAAGTTTGCACGCCACCCTTGCCTGTCCCTTACCCTTTCTGCACAGAGTGGCTGCATCTAGACGGGGCAGCATCAGAAAAAGGAGAAACATCCTCTTTACGCCTCTAACGACTGTTCAGAAGTGTGTTCCCTAATGATTGCACCAGTACTGAACCATGAAAAAGAAACAAACTTTGCTTTTTAACTAGTTTTTTTAAATCAATATACAAAGCAGTGAATTTCATGATGGCCTTTTCATTCAGTTTGCCTTTGTTGATCATCTTCTCTCATTTCTCTCTGGTGTCTCCACCTCCATCCCACCGGTCCCCTCCCCTCCGCAGCTCCCTTCAAGTCACATACATCCTTTTCCCACTTTCCTCCTTACCAAGCCCTCTCTGAACATGTAACACAATTATTTCTAGTTCCATTCCTTTTCTTGCAAATGTTGTGATTTCATTTTCCCAAATAGAGGAATAAAATTCCATTGTGTTTATGAACCACATTTTCCTCATGCATTTATATGTTGATGGACATCAAGGCTGAGTCCACTTCCATTATGAAAACATGGGTGTAAGCAAGAAAGAAAACTTTACTATGTTTTTGTGTATTTATATCTATGGCTATAGAATAAACCACCCCCAAACTGGGAGGCTTGGGATGACAGTAGTCACTTATTTCACCTACAAAACTTTAATCTGGGTAGGGCTCTGCAGGGGCAATCACCTTCTGCACTCCATTGCTTCAGTGAGGGCTGCGGGACCCACTTTCACAACAATTATATGTGTGCCTGACTGACAGCCGTGAGCTTAGCCAGCCAGGGCTGGGGGCCAGAAGACTGTGCCTCTCCATTCTGGCCTCATCATGTGATTCTCAGCCTCTCCTTGACACAGTGCTGAGTACAAAGAAGAAATATCCTAAAAGACAAAGAAGCTAGCAGTGTTTTGAAGTCTGAGTCTAGACTGAAACACAGTTTCACACCTGCCATTAGTTACTGATCAAGATGCCATGGAGCCCAGGTTCAAAGTGATGAGGCCTACATCTCATTTTCCATTAAGTATACTTAAAGATTTGCTTTGAATTTTTGTTTTTTGGTTTTAGAGGAGTTTTTTTTTTAAGATTTTTTTACTTATTATGTATACAGAAGAGGGTGCCAGATCTCATTACAGATGGTTGTGAGCCACCATGTGGGTACTGGGAATTGAACTCAGGACCTCTGGAAGAGCAGTCAGTGTGCTTAACCTCTGAACCATCTCTCCAGCCCTTAGAGGAGTTTTTTGAGACAGGGTTTCCTTGACTGTTCTGGAACTTGCTCTGTAGACCAGGCTGGCCTCAAACTCAGAGATCTGCCTGCCTGACTCCAGAGTGCTGGGATTAAAAGTGTGCACAACCACCACCCAGCAAGGGAGGCTGGGTTTTAAAACTATATCTTAACCCAGTGAGAGTATGAGTTATGAGTTATGGCAGCTCATATTGCTATTAAAACTATTCCAGTGAGAGACAAGGGGAAGAGCCAGCCCCATGCCACCTTAGCATATATGAGTTACAATCCACCAAACAACTAACAAGCAACAATAAAACTCTTCATGGGAATGGGACCCCGACTTTTGTCAGTTAAAAGAAGTGGAGAAGTCTACAAGGAAAATCCTCCTGATTCAGAGATCTCTTACAAGTCAATAAAATAAATACAAGCACTGTGGGAGAAACTGGACCCAGAGCATGGACACAGGTGACTTGCAGTTTTTAAATTTCTTAATGCATTTATCTATTTATCTACTATCTATCTATCTATCTATCTTCTATTTATCTTCTACCTATCTATATCTTCTATCTATCTTCTATCTATCTGTTTATCTTCTATCTATTTATCTTCTATCCATCTATCCATCCATCTATCCATCTATCCATCCATCCATCTATCTATCCATCTATCTATCTATCTATCTATCTATCCATCTATCTATTTTTATTATGTGTGTTGGGGGAAGGGAGGGAGGGAGGGAGGGAGAACATTGGCATGCTTGTCCCACAGCACACCTACACAGGTCAGATGATTTTTCAAGAGTCACTTCTCTCCTTATATCATGTGGGTCCTGGTGTAATAGGTCCCAGACCTTAGCACGACTGGTGCCATGTTAAAGACACCATTCTGACCTTAAAATCCAACACACAGGCCCCAGCACCTGCCAAAGCAGGAACTAAGACCTAATCAGTCAAAGACCTGGTCCATAGTTCCAGGATCCAGGAAAATCCCTATATGGACCAGCCCAGCCTTTTGGCTTCTGCAGTTCTGCTTCTTGCTAACTGCTCTTGCTAACTGAATGGGGTGAACCAGGATATGGGTTTTGTGCACAAAAAGACAAAAAACTGTGAGGATTGCAGCTGCATGATTTGGGCAAGTTCCCCAGGCAGCAATAAAGACTTTCTATTTGGCTTTAAAAGTGTCTGTGTGGGGATCTCTGATGGGCTTACCTTGAAACACTGGGGATTGGATTCAGTTCACCCAGCTTGGCAGCAAGCCCCTGTGCCAACTGGGTCACCTCACCAGTCCTCAATAGCAGTGTTCCCATCCCTCCGGGTGAAATTTATAATAATGTTCTCAAGTTCCACTCCACCCTCCTCAACACGCTCAATACAGCTCTCAGGAGAAAGGACCCGTCTCACATTCTGTCTTCTAAGAACATGAGCTTTGCCTACGTTTGCATTATTCTGCGGGATTCTGTGCTTCTCTACATCTCTTCTTACACTTACGCCTACACGTTTCACACTGCCGTGCGAATAAGATTATTGCTACATCAAAGGTTGTAGTTTTTTTTTTAAATAATTGTACAACCAGCTACAGTCAGAATCCATTACCCTGACCTCGAGTGTTTGTCCTACTTTGCCCTCTACCACTGTGATAAACAAACATCAGTACCAAAGCAATTGTCCAGAGGAAAGCGGCTATTTCAGCTCACACTTACTTGGCACAGCCCATCACCAGGGACATCAGGGCAGGAACCTGGAGGCTGAGCTCATGCAGAGGCTATGAAGGAGTGCTGCTTACTGTCTTGCTCCTCATGGCCTGCCCAGCTTGCTTTCTTCTAGACCCCAGGACTACCTACCTGGGGATGGCACCTCCCCCAGTGAGCTGGGCCCTCCCACATCAAACATCAATCAAAAAAATGCCCCACAGACTTGCCCACATGCCCATCTGGGCATAGCATTTTCTCAATTAAGGTTCTGTCTTTCCAGATAATCCTAGCTGACAAAAACAAAATAAAGTTAGCACAGTTTTCTATGTAATCATATGATCTGAAAATAACAGGAAGCAAGTGTTGGTGAATGGGACAAAGGAAGAGTTGCTCCATTTATGGTTAAGCATTAGGATGCAACTATTTTAGGACTCCTTGGGGAGAGCCCTTAACACTAACCAGCCTGTGCTGGCTTGGCCATCCTCCCTGTGAGGAAGCTCACACCACCTTCCCTTATTTCTATGAAGGTATTTTTCAATGCAATTACCATTTAAATCAGTAGAGTCAGAGAAAGGCAGAGTTCTGACGACGTGATGTGAGTGGACTTCTTCTACTGTGGCTAAATAAAATGCCTGATGCCAGGAGGAAGAGGAAATCCTCCCGACTGACTCCACACTTTAAATGCTCCATCAGCTCTTCTCCAAATCTGGATGCTGCTGGCCTCCCCTACAAATTATAGATTTGCTATCTCGGCCCCCCCGGGGGGGGGGGGGGGCAGAAGGGAATGGGATGGAAGGAAAGAGTAGAAGGGAGAGAAAAGGAGTCCTCTATAATAGGCACCATATTTTATAAAGGACAAATTATTTCAAAGAGAATATGTAAATTCATCTTTACCAGAAAGAAATACTGAAAATGTTCCCAAATGTGCTTTTAAATGAATTTTCTGCTTTTCAGGAACAATTGTTCCTAGGCTACTGAGGAAATAACATTTTATCAGGCGGTACCACTGCAAGAGACACCAGGCAGCTGGATCTGCAACGTGGGAATGCAAAACATCGGTTAGCATTTCAAATGTAATTATTCACACATTTTATGGAATTCTCTTCTTGAGCCACGAATAATTTGTCCCTATCTCTCTGAATTCTGGCTCTGAGTTCATGTTTTCTTATTCCTGGGGGACTTTCTAGTTAGATATCAAAAAGATAAAGTGTCTTTGAAAACCATGGAACAGACTCATTTCCAATCCGCCCACTCTTGTAGAGAAGTTACTTTGCCTGGAGGAAGAGAGAGGTTGTGAATCCCGCGGGCACCCCATTTTTCTTCCCTTTGCAGGGGAACAGTTCACACTAGGTAGTGACCACGGTGGAAAGCATGAGCCACTATGTGCCGGCAATGATGCCATCCATTTCTATGTCTGTTTAAAGAGAAAAAGACAGCCAGTTCTTCATCCAAAAGAAAAGAAAAGATAAAACATAGGGGTTCCTCAAAAACATAGAAGAACAGGTACTCTATGATCTAGTAATCTCACCTTGGTTGTATAGCCAAATGGTATGAAATCAGTATGTTGATGAGATATCTTCATTCCTGTTTTCAAGGCAGCTCTACTCACAATAGTCAAGATATAAAATCAACCCAAGCATCCACTAGTGATGAATGGACTTAAAAAATATGGCATAAGCATATACACACACAGGAATGCAACTCAGCCTTTAAAGAGGGTCTCTTACTGTTCACAGCAACATGCTTAAGCCTACAGGATGTTATATGAAGCCAGACACACACACAGAATGATCATTCTAACTTACATGTGGAATCTAAAATGTCAAACTCATGGAAACAGGAAGTGGAACTGGAGAGATGGCTCAGAAGTTAAGAGCACATTCTGTTCTCTCAGAGGACAGGAATGAAATTCCCAGCACCTAAGTTGGATGGCCCACAACTACCTTTAACTCCAGCTCCAGGGGATCTGACACCCTCTTCTGGACTCAGAGGGCACTGTACACATATGCACATACATATATAAAATACATATATAAAAACAAACCTTTTAAAAAAGCAGAAAGTGATGGTTAATGGGCAGGTGCAGCCCAGGGTATGTTGGTGAAAGAATTTTTAGTCAGATAAAGGAATAAGCAAAGAGATCTGTCATGCATCATGATTATGATGACAGGTGTCAATTATTAATTTGACAGAACATAGAAACAAACCTCTGGGCCCACCTGTGAGGGATTATTTAGTGTAGGTTAACCTCTTGGGGGATTTTCTTGACTAAGTTTAATGGAGATAAGATCTAACCACCATGGGTGGTACCATGGGCTAGGCTTCCAGACAGTATAGAAAGGAGAAATGGAGCTGAGCTGAGCATAAGCACTCATCACCCTCTTCATGACTGTAGGTCTAGTATGACCAGCTGCATCAAGGTCCTGCTGCCTTGACTTTCCTGCCATGATGGTCTCTGTACCTTGAACTGTGAGCCACAATAAACCCTCCGTTTCCTAAGCTGCTTTTGTCAGGGAATTCTATCACAGCAAAGGAAATCTAAGTATGAGGAGAGTCTGACTAAATACAATATTTTAATAGAATTTTGTTGTAAGTTGTAGGTTTAATAATGAAGGAAATGTCTGCTTCAATGGGACAGATAATCACACACAGCTAGCTCTTCTTGAAGTACTTTTAAATGACATGAAGCTTTCATTCACACAGAGATCATATATCTAGGAACAAGAATTGATGAGGGAGAAATCTCTTCAGAGTGGCAATTTTCTTAGCAGAATGGAGAAAGCTGCAAAGTGTGTGTATCAACAACAACAAGAAAATGATATAAAACATAAATCATTCTTTCTTCAAAACCTTTGGAAATCTTGGTATTTAAAGCATGAGGCACCATGAAACATGTGGCTTGAACTGTGGAGTCAATTGAGGGGGGTGAAATCTTGCCTGAAGACTGGTTAGTCTCTTAAATTTCTCTTCTTTCCTTGAAGTTCCCTCCTCCTCCACTCTGTTTCCTCCCATCAGCCATTCTCCTCCCTGC
>CABHPQ010168540.1:28771-67976 GCA_902168405.1 Peromyscus aztecus | reverse complement strand
AGTCACCTTCCACTCTCTGGCTACAGAGTCACGCCATCCCCTATCTCCAAGAGTCACCTTCCACTCTCTGGCTACAGCCCTTTGAGTTCCCATCAGCTGCCTTCCTCTCCAACTTTCATTTTACTTTGCCGTCACTTTCACTGCCTCTACGTGGATCTTCTTTCTAAGACAATTCTCCCACTGTCCTACAGAATGATCCTGGTGATACCCCAGATGACTACCCCTCATTAATACCCCCTCCCAAGACGGCAGAAGAACAGACTCCCAAGAATTGAGCTGTCCTCTAGTCCCACAAGGGCAGGGACTGACTCACCATCACTGTTCACGCTGACTCAGGCAGCAGGAGAGGCTTTCCCTGCCATGTACAGAGACCCCTTTTGTAGACCCTGCCCCTGGAGGCCTATGGCTGCTAGGCTCTACCCCCAGGCTACTCAAGCAACCAGGCATAACAGCCATTCCTAAGACTCTCATGAAGGGAGAATGTCCAGGCCCTGCCCTACAGGAAAAAAAAAATCCCCCAAAGCCTGATCTTGCCCAAAAATCAGGTCACATAATTCCTCCAATCCCAGGCTACCCTGGAAAGTTACCCCTGCCCCAAGAAACCCTATATAAACCCTGTCATCTGCTCACTTCTCTGATGCTTCTCACCCAAGCAGAGGCAGCCACTGTCCTGGATTTTTCCCTCCCAATAAATCTCTTGTGTGAGGTTTGATGTGCAGTGTGACTTTATGGTATACCTTGGCTCCAGACTGCCACAACACCTTTCCCATCTGAGCTGTAACACTTACACATACAAAATTAAATTTTAAAAGTAACATGTTAGATTGACTTAAGATTGCAGCTGTGGCCACAGGCATGCACAGGACTATGGAGCGGCTCTGAAAAGCCTGAGAGGCCCATGTAGGCCCCAAGGGAAGACATGGCAACCAAAGAGGAGTCTGAGGAGCCCACATTATCACCAGAATAACTAAAGAAAGGTCTAATGGAAAGATGCATTTAAAAAGTGGTCTCATCAAGCTGGAAGGAAAGACGGCAGAGCTGAGTTGCTCACGTGTCAGGGAACAGTGAAAACTGGAGACACGGAAGCAAAGAGTACAGGAGAGACATGGGGTGCAGCTGCCGTGGACCAAGAACACGGCATGGCGCTCCCTTGGAAACATGTCACCACTGACTAGGGCCAGTACTCAGCCTGCTGGCCGGCCTGCAGCATGAAACCATGGCTGTCTCAGCCCCTGCTGCTTGCCCTCCTGTCTTAGTTAGGGTTTCTATTGCTATGAAGAGACAGCATGACCACAGCAAACTCTTATAAAAGAAAACATTTAATTGGGGCTGGCTTACAGTTTCAGAGGTTTAGTTCATTATCACCACAGCAGGAAGCATGGCAGTGTGCAGGCAGACATGGTGCTGGAGAAGGAGCTGTGAATCCTGCATCATGATCCACAGGAAGCAGAAGGAGACTGTGTGCCACACTGGGTGAAGATTGAGTACATAAGACCTCAAAGCCTGCCTCCACAGTAACACACTTCCTCCAACAAGGCCATACCTCCTAATAGTGCAACTCCCTATGGGCCAAGCACTCAAACACATGAGTCTATAGGGGCCGTGCCTATTCAAAACATGACACAGCTGTTAGGATCCTACCCTCACTCCGGCACACGCACAGCTCGAGGTCTTGAGTCTTACGTCATCGGGGCACTGGGGACTACGTATGCACAGCTTGGTCACCTTTAAGGCCAGATGCAGACCCCACGCGCGCTCGCTCTCGCTCTCGCTCTCGCTCTCGCTCTCGCTCTCGCTCTCGCTCTCCTCTCTCCTACCCCCTCCCTCCTTCCAATAAAGCTCTCTGTAACTCCCGTAGTCGTGGCCATGGCTCGTGACTGACCCACTGGTAACCGTCAGCACTGTTCATCCTTTTAGCAGCACCAATTAAATGTTTACTGTTTGAACCGTGGGGCCTGGCTCAAGAGGTTTCAGAGGAGAACAATGTTAGTACGTGACCTAAAAACTAGTCTTGTGAAATTTTGGTGAAGAATTTGGCTGCCTTTTGCCCTTGTCTAAAAACTCTGCCTGAGGCTAAAGTGAAGAGTTTTGGATTAATTCCATTGGCAGAGGAAATCTCAAAACAGCCTAATATTGACTCTGTTGTGTGATTACTACTGTTAACTCTTATGAAGATTTATAATGAAAAGGAGCAAGTTGATCAAATAAAAATATAAAATGTACAGGTTGAGAAAATGGGCACCAGGAAGTGTAAAAGAGCTAAATCCTGTGTTCAAGGAGATAAATAGATTAAGGAGAGCCTGAGGTTAAATGGAATAAAGGCAGTGATGACCTCAGGGAAGACCCCACCCAGCTAAGTTTCCATCTTGTGAAAAGGAATTAAAAAAAACCTAGGTCCAGGAATGGTGGTACACACACCTTTAATTCTAGCACTCAGGAAATAGATGCATGCAGATCTCTGAGATCAAGGTCAGCCTGATCTACGGAACAAGTTTCAGGACAGCTAAGCTTAGGCTGTGAAGGAAAAAACAGAAAACTGGTGAAGATATAATTGAATAAGGGGACCATGTTCCAGCCCTAACAAGCAGCACAATTTAGCAGTTTCGGTCATGTGGTTCTAGCTTTAGAGTCAAGGATAGAAGAAAGGGGCTATGGAATTTGCCTCCTCTGCGACTAAAGAAAGCTGCTAAGGCCAGGTGTGTGGCAGGGGTGTCCCTAACTAAGACAGGTAGTCTATTTACTAAGCTTATTATTTGTTTGAAAGTACTTTCATATTGGTATAAATGTGTCCATCAAACAGAACACAGCAGATGTCCATGAGCCTATCATTGAAAACAAGAAATACAATATTGTCAGAAGAGTGTACAAATTGTTCACTACGAAATGAAAAAGTGAGCTGGATGTGGTGACACACACCTTTAATCCCAGTACTTGGAAGGCTGAGGCAGGCGGATCTCTGTGAGTTCAAGGCCAGTCTGGTCTACAAAGAACAGCCAGGACTGTTACACAGAGAAACCCTGTCTCAAAAACTAAAATAAATATAAATATTTATACAAAGAACAGCCAGGACTGTTACACAGAGAAACCTTGTCTCAAAAAATAAAATAAAATAAAACAAAAAGAAATGAAAAAGTAAGGTATAAAGTGGTGAAATATACTTGCATCTTATTTAAGTTTACAATGTCAAGAATATATAAGGAATTGTTAGAAATTAATTTAAAAAACACAACTGCCAGTGGATATGGCAGCTCATGAATAGGTTTTATTCAGTAGAGGCAGTAGAGGCACTTACGATCATAAACCATGTGAATAGGCATTCAGGCTCATCACATCAGGGAATCCTAAATCAAGACTACAGCAAGATACACTGTATACAGGTAAAATTTGAGAAGCTTCACAATAACTAATAGATAGGAAGTATCTAAATCTGACCTCAAGTGGTATGACCACTTTGAAAAAGAGTTTGGCATAATTTAGAAAGCCAATGAATTTGAAAAGTCTGATTAACCAATAATAGTCTTCTGGGGTATTCTTACATGTGTGTGTAAGGGAGTTATGTTTAGGGTTGGTCATTGAGGCAAATCATAAACCTCAGTGACTTGACAGTTGGCAATACATGAACCTGGGCTTTTCCTCTGGCCTATCTGTTCTGTTCCAGACTGGGAGCTTTGTTCAGATTATAAATAGCCACGAGTATTTTTTCCTCCTTTCTTGGAAAAGGGACCACTGATAAGATGTAAGCTAAAGGACTACCACCTGTAAGTTTATGTCCTTGAGTAGGAGAGCACAAGAGCTGGCAGGAGCTCCTGCTGCCTCCTGACATTGCTATTTGGACACTGCATACATCAGATTTGCCCACATTGTCTGGTTCAAAGCATGGCCACACCCAAGTAAGTGGGCCTTGTCCTTCCACAGGAGGTTGGGAAGTCATACTGTAGTGAGTATAATCCTCTTAAAGAAAAAGGAAGAGGCTATGGAAGGTGAATCATAAACAATAATCTAAAGTGTATTATCATTCACAAAATACCTGTGGAGTCTCTATAATGGTGATATTAGAGACCAAAAAAAAAAAAAAAAAACAACAGAAAAAAATTTCCTGTCCCTTGGGGTTAACATTCTAAAAAAAGGTTTAGTGAAGAGATGAGATGCAAGATAAATATACAAAACATCAGTGTCAGTCATAGGCAACATCAGTGTCAGTGATAGGCACCTTCATGTCTTAAGAGCTACCCAAGTATTTGGTGGAGAAAAGATCCCAATAACAAAATTCTTAATAAAAACCACTACTGAGAAAATATCATTCAAGCACATTAAAAATAAGAGAAACTGTGGCCCTCAAAGGTAAGATTCAATATTGTAGAGTTTATTTTATATATATATATAAATTTTATATTATATATATATACATAATCAAAATTCAAAGAATGCCTAGTAATAAGTTTTGGATCCCTAGTTACTGGGTACCCTCCGCCACCAATGTAATAAGCCAATCAAGCCAAATTAATAAATCCAGGTTTAATCTGAGCAGAGCAAAGCACCTCCCAGGTGGTTCTTGGGAAGCCAGGGGAGAGAACACAAAAGCACATGTCAGGTATGGAGACCAGGTCTTAAGTACCCTGTAGGCGTGGTCTTGAGCAGTCCCAAGGATGGGGTTGACTCTTGGCAGGCTTTCTTAGGGGTGGGGTCTAGGGAGAGAGAGAAATGGGGCTTCCACCTAATCATCCCAGACTCCCTGGGTATATGGGGCTGGCAGGGCTTCCACCTAAACACCTAACATGTTACTTTCTTTTTCCAACATAATAATTTTATTGATTATTTGGGAATTTCTCATAATGCACCCTGATTACACTCACTTCCCAGTCCTCCTAGGTCTACATCTTCACCCTTGGGACCTCCCCATTAAAAGAGAAGAAAAAGAAAAAATATATACCAAGTCCAATTTGTGTTGCCCATATACTCACTGGAGCATGGTCAAACTCCCAGTGGCCAGCCCCTTAAAGAAAACTGAGTCCTTCCCTATCCACAAGACCACCAGCATCAACTGTGAAGAACTACATTTCAACATTTTTATCACAATTTTTTTGTTTATTTATTTTTTGCTTTTACATCACAATCAAAGTTTCCCCCTCCATCCCCTCTTCCTAGTTCCTCCTCCACCTCTTCTCCTCCCCCGCCACCCCACCCAATCCTCTCCCGCTGTTTCTCTTCAGATACAGTGGGCCTCCCATGGATATCAGCCATGGCATATCAAGTTGCAGTAATTATGAAGGCCGAATGAAGCAATCCAGTAGGAGGAAAGGGTCCCCAAAGCTGGCAATACAGTCAGAGACAGCCCCTGCCCTCACTGTTAGCATTCTCACATGAAGACCCACAAATGTAACATATTTGCAGAGGGCCTAAGTCAGTCCCATCCTGGCTCCCTGGTTGTTGCTTCAGTCTCTCTGAGCCCCTATGAGCCCAGGTTAGTTGGTTCTGTGGGTTTTCCCATAGTGCCCTTGATACCAATGGGTCCTACAATCCTTCCTCCCCCTTTTCCCCAGGATTCCCCAAGATGCACCAAATCTTTGACCGTGGGTCTCTGCATCTGTTTCCATCAGTTGCTGGGTAAAGCCTCTCTGATGACTCCCTTGTGTGAGTCTGTAGGAGACCAGCTCTGACCTGTTCCCACCTATCAAAGGGTTCTTGGGTGGAGGAGAGAGGAATTAGGAAATATTAAATAGAAAGATAGACCTAGATGACTAGGAGAAAGACAGAGACACAGGATAGCTCTGGGAGGACCTGAGTCAATACCCACCAGCCTCTAGGTTTATTCAAAAGGGCTTTTTATAATATGCCAAGGGGAGAGGTAAAAAACTTCCCCCCTGCAAGATCAAAGCACACCATACAGCCAAGTGTGGACCCTTTCAAACATCTGATAAACACACTCATGGCCAAATCATCTCCTTACACAGCCCTGCTGGGTAAAGCAAGCTCAGATTCTCTGACATTGAGTAAGTCTCACTAGATGGCCTCTGTGGGCCTCCACACTCGCCCTACAATCACAATTTTTAAAAATTATCTTCAATGGCTTCCTGTCTAGACTGTTTTTGTGGGCTGAGGTGGAGTAGGGAGGCAGAAGTTGTCACAGAGCCTTCTAGGTCTCTGTTTTAGTGTTTCTATTGCTGTGAAGAGACACCATAACCACGGCAGCTCTTATAAAGGAAAACATTTAATTGGGGTGGCTTACAGTCCATTATCATCACGGTGGGACATGGTGGCATGCAGGCAGATATGGTGTTAGAGGTAGCTGAGAGTTCTACATCTTGATCCACAGGCAGCAGAAAGAGACTATGTCCACATTGGGCATAGCTTGAGCATATGAGACTCAAAGCCCTCACCCACAATGACACACTTCTTCCAATAAGGCCACACCCTCTAATAGTACCAGTCCCTATGGGCCAAGCATTCAAACACATGAGTCTATGGGGGTCACTCCTATTCAAACCACCACACTTGCTAATATGTTTCTAACCACAAGGAAGGACAGCCATATCACTGCCAAACAATTAACAAAAAGTGTGAACCTATGCAAATTAGCAAGTAACCAACTCATACAGGAGACGCTAATTATCATTGATTTTAGAGCAGTGACAGCAAATTTAATCATTCCAACAAGTTTCCTGAAAGAAAAGCATCAAACATATTCTCATTACCTCACAGCTAACTTTCTCACAGCAATGGCCTTTGCAAAAGCAAATTTAGCAAGTATATCTAATGAAAACAAGCATTTACATAGCCCTGTATATTATAAAATTCCTTAATGTTGATTTTTTTTCATTCTAATAATTGCCAGCACCCCCAGAAGCTGAGGCAAGAGGACCACAAGTTCAAGGCAAGCCTGGCGACATGGCAACCCTGAGGCTGACCCAGTGAGGACCTTTCTCAAAAACAGGCTGGAGAGAGGATGGCTCAGTGAACAGCTCTTACCAAGGACATGGGTTCAGTTTCCAGCACCCACATCACACAACTCACAACTACCTGTAACTATGGCTCCACGGGATCCAATGTCCTTTTCCGGCCTCCACAGGCACCTGGACAAAGGTAGTGCACATACATTCATGCAGGCACACACACATAAAACATAAACAACCTTAAAAATGCAACGTAATTCCAGTTATTGATTTCAAGATTGAGAATAGATGTGGGGGTATGCTTCCGCCTGTATATACAAATTAGATGAATGAAAGGTATACGATCAGAGTCTCTAATCCACTCCTATGTAAAATCAAGAATTCTCCATAATTCTATACATCAGAATAAACCAAACCATCACCATACATTCCACTGGGTAACACAGTTAAATCTGCTCTTCTGCTTGAGGGTTTTCACAAAGGTTCCAGAATATAAAATAATCAAAGCTGCACTCTTACATTCAAAAGCAAGGTGCTGCCATCTACGCATGATTTAAAAGACGTGCCCCCCCACTACCTGGCTCTTCCTTTATGAGGCTGAGAATGCATGAGGGAGCTATGAAAGAAAAAGAGTGGGCATCGAGCTGAGCACACGGGCTGAGCACACGAGCTGAGCACACGGCCACTAGAGTGCCGGGAATGGATACGTGAGCTCACACAGCACTGGATAATTGTAAAGGTCTGACCCAGCTGAAGTGGAGACCTCATTACCACCTTGTAATCACCGCGGAGAAAGATAGCACCCTTAAGAATACAGATCCTGCCTAGAGTATGGCCCGCTCTACGCCTACCTTGAAAAGCCTATAGCAACCTCTGGCGAGATCCACAGGGCAGAGTCTGAGAGGTGTGGGAAACACCCTGGGCTTTGCACACAAGAACACAACTTCAAACCATCACAACTTCACAGTCAGTGGTGACGAACTAGGTATTTTACTCTTCCATTTTAGCTTTTCTGCTGTGCATACGGAAGTATCTCAGCTGGTTTTAAATTTAATTTCCCTGAAGTACAATGATGCTGAGCATCTTTTCCTGTATCTGTTAGGCCACATATTCAAAAGAGGGTAGCAAATATTTGTTTTTATGTCAACTTGAAACAGGCTAAAGTCATCTGAGACCAGAGAACCTCAATTGAGAAAATGCCTCCATAAGATTGGGCTGTAGGCAAACCTGTAGGGTATTTTCTTATTTAGTGATTAATGTGGGAAGTCACAGCCTATTGTGGGTGAGGCCACCCCAGGCTAGAGGTCCTTGGTACTATAAGAACGCAGGCTGAGCAAGCCAGTAAGCAGCACCTTCCATGGCCTGTGCATCAGCTCCAGCCTCCAGGTATCTACCTGGTTTGAGTTCCTGCCTGGGCTGCCCTCAGTGGACTATGATTCAAGATAAGTAAGCCAAATAAACCCTTTCCTCCCCAAGTTGCTTTTGGTCACAGCAATTGTAACTCTAATTAAGATACACCCATCTTTAAATTTTGAGCAGTCTGTTTTCTTATTATTGAGTTATAAAAACTCATTATAAATGCTGAAGGAATGGCTCGGAGGTTAAGATGCATGGGTTTTGCAGAGGACCCAAGTTAGATTGTCAGCACCTACAGCTAGCAACTTAGTCACCGGTAACTCCAGCTCCCACAGATACAATACCCTCTGCTGGACTCTGTAGGTACTACATTCACAGGCACGTGTACACACCCACACAGGGACACACACAACTAACTGCACTGTGAATATTTCCTCCCTGCCTGAGACTTGCCTTTTGATCTTAGCAGTTGTCATTTGAAAACCAGAAAGTTTCAATTTTGCTAATTTATTGTTTTCTTTTATAATTAATATTTTATTATGTCCCAAGAAATCTCTGCATATCGCAAAGCCACAGAGATTTTCTTTATTCTGTAAATTCTATAATGTTAGCTTTTACATTAAGCTCTATGATCTATTTCATGATCATTTTTATGTATCATACCAGGTAGGGGTGGAGATTCATTTGTTTCCAAATGAACATAATTACCTTACTTTTATTGATAAAGTTATCAGTCACATATTTAATTATTTAAGCATTTTGTCAAAAATTCATAGTTTATAGACTTATCTCCTCCCAAATACCATATCCTGGTTCATTAACTATGTATCAGTCATTCTGACAACACTACCTTAGGCTGCCATCTATAAATTTTAGTAGTATAATAATATACAAACAATATAGTAGAATCAAATGATATAGTAGTCTAATTTTTTTTTCAAAGCCAGCTTTGAGCCGCAAAAAAATTTCCAGGCCAGCATGGGCTCCACACTGATATCCTGCATTGTTCACAATAGTCAAAAGGTGAAAAAATTAAACTGTTCATTAACGGATGGATGGAGGGAGGGAGGGAGGGAGGAGGGAGGGAGGGAGGGATGGAATGTGAATATCCACATACATGAATACTACTATGAAATAAAAAGAGATGAAGTTCTAAAACATGCTATACTGTGTTATTATCTGTTTATATCAACTGTTGAAAGTATATAAATCTGCAAGGCATAAAATGGACTAGTGCTTGCCTAGGACTAGACAACTTAGAGGGAAACATAGTCACCGTTAATGAGTAGAGTTTTTTGGGGGGAGTGAAAATGCTCTAAAATTGACAATAACAGAAGCAAATTCTAAGTTTAAAGAACAAACGAGGTATACACTTTGACAGCTGTCAGTCAAACTTGAGGCCCTGGGACAGGTGCCTGAGAAAACATTGAGACGGAGAAGGGAAAAGTCTGTACCCACGGTTTCAGAGGTTCCAGTGTGAGGTCGACTGCAGCACGGAAGCCAGGAACAGAGGGCTGTGCGGTAGGCCTTCTCTCCTCTCCCTTTGAGTCCAACCTGGTACCCAACACACTGACTGGTGGTACCCACATCCAAGGTGAGACTTCCTTCCTTCCTTAATCATCCCTGGAAATATCCTCACAGACACACCCAGAAGTGGGCTTTACTAAAGTGGTCTTTAGCAATCTAATAAGGTATCAATCAAGATTAAGTATCAGAGGGCATTTGCGATGGCTCGGTAGGTAAAGGTGCTTGTTGAAATCTGACGATCTGAGTTCAATTCCTAGAACCCACAGTAGGAGACAACTGACTCCCAAAAGTTGTCCTCTTACCTCTACAGGAACATCATGGTACATGTGTCCCCACACTCACACATACAAACATACACATACACACACATACACACACATACACACACACACACACACACACCATTGTGTTATATCAACAGACAAAATCTACATATGATGGATCAAAAACTATGCCATGATATTATTTAGAGTTAAGGAGTCAACCATCAGAAAAAAATGATAAAGTTAATGCTAGATGTGGCAAAGTATATCTGATCAGGCTGCAGTAGGAAGGTCACGAGTTCAAGACAAGCCTGAGCTACATAACAAGACCGTGCGGACAAAAGTGGAGAGAGGATAAAAGTGGAGAGAGGTAGAAAAAAATGAAGAAGTGAAGGAAAGAGAGGAGAAGGAGAGAAAGATTATGACAGAGATTCTTGCTGATATCATTATATTAATAATATCTCTCTCCATCTAATATCTCATCTCCTAGAAGTTTCAGCCCTGCAGTAGGATAAACCATATTAGAGGGTGTCCTTAAACTCCCTCCCATCACTAAAGTCAGACATGAATGTGTGTGGTATGTAGAATTTTCAAGTAGGAAAGGAGGAGATCGACTAGGCAATATACTATACTAAAAAGCCATGGGGGAGAGGACTGGCTTCCACACTTCTAACTTGCTTCAGTAACTGCGAAACACAGCACACCCAACTATCCTACAGTAAGTGCTATATAAATCCTAAGACTCTGCCATGACAGATCGGCCTTTAAAACCCAGACAAACAGAACTATTACCACATCATCTTGAAACCAGGGGAAATTTACAGGAACGACATCTCAGGCACATTGGAGCGCCTTCATTTTAGCATCTTCGTTAACTGAGCAGACCATTACCCAAGCGCCTACCAACCACTTACACTTAATCCAATACAGTTAATAAGCACTGGCTTCTCACAGATGATCTATTCTACACACTGACAAGAAGACAACATGGTCCTCAGGGGGCTGGGTGGGAAAAGCAAAGAAAGAAGCAAAGGTGAATGATGGGGCCAATTTCCTAACTTTCAAAAGAATTTGTCACCATCCTTCAGAAAGAAAAGAACCATTGACTGAGTCCCAAACTATATTATGTGTTGATCAATCAGGAACAGCCTAATACTGCTGAGAAAAACCACAGAGTAACTGCATTTGGAATAACTTTTCATGGAGAGGCAAAAGTTAAACATCTTGTTCTTATGAGCACCAGCAACAGTGCACATATTGATCATGCAAGGCTCTGTTCTAATATACCTGGACCCACATAAAACCACTGCCAAGGTCTGAAACAGTCACAACAAATCTCTCGGCCTTGCAGCATAAAACTCAGTTGATAATTTCTTTGTCTAACACCTAATAAAATTCATTCTTCCAAAATTGTGGAAAAGCTCAGCACAGTCCTCCCTTATTATAAAGTTTCCTGTTACAAGGTTGCAAGATTTACACATATGTTAGGCTTTATTGTTGAAAAGAGGCCTCCTCATAACACCCTCTTTGTTATAAGACTCCACACTGTGCCTCAGGGCTAGATATATAATGAGAGTGAAACGAATTCAGACAGATTGTCGAGGAAAAAGCAAAAAAGTGAGTTTCTTTTTAGCCATCTCCCTAGACTCTCTGCTCCATGTAGCTTTTCATCTTAACTGTTTTGTTCTTTTCTCCTTTTCTTTTTATGTATTTCTTTCAGTAAATGAAACATGACAGATTATTAAAACCAGTTTGTACTACTTTAGAAACTGTTGATTTTCATATACTTCTGCCTTCCAAAACTTTCTACAAATGTCATCTTTAGAACAATGATCTATATTAGGACTTGATCAAGCAGCTGCAAACAGCCATATGAAATCTTAATTTTCCACTCACAGACTATGTTCACAGTCCCCTAACATCGTGAACGTAACTTTCCAAATTAGATTTAGGAATACCTCTGTTATTGTTTCCATATTAAACACTATCTCATTTTAGCCAAAATCTGGAAATACTGACTTAAAAGCTTAGAGTATGCATGTGTGTGTGCGTGCATGGGTGTCTGTGTGTGATGGGGTGGGGGAGGGAGAGTGTGTCAATCCTGACCTGCCATCTTGCTCGGGTCAGGGTCTCTCTTTACTGCTCACGACTGTGAACGCCAGGCTTGCTGGCCCACCGGCTTCCCAGGCTCTCCTGTCTCCACCTCATGAGCCCAGGGAACACGACCCACACCACTATACTTTACTTTCCTGGGTTCTGGGGATACGAACTCAGACACTGACGTTCGCACAGCAAGCCTTTTACTCACAGGGCCACCTCTCCACTGTGAACTCATTTTTAACTTAGGTTAAAAAAAAAATTCAAATATTAAGACAATATACAAGACTTATTTACTATACCAAGCTTAACCATTTCTGAAATTGCAAATTAGCCAGAAGTAATAGAATAAGCATGTATTTGTGTTTTGAAAGTATAAAAACTAAACAAGTATAATATCATTCTTCCACATAAAGAATGCCTACTAATACTAGAATTTTAGTCTTAATATCTGGGTAATATTTTACTGTGGTAATAAGGATCAGAATTGAGATATCTACAGTAGCCTTATTCATATTTGCCAAAAAATCAGAAATAATTTTAAGTCCTAAGATAATCGTCTTAATTTTTATAGTTCATATCCTTTACTCAGGACACTTAGGTCCTGAAGTGATGAGAACTGAGCCAGGGCTCAGACGCGCCAGGCCGGGGCTCTTCCACGGAGCCACATCCCCAGACCACTACTGAACACTTGTTCCTCTTTTCTCTCTTTCCCCTTGCTTTTCCTTCCTGCTGTCTTCTCTCTTCCTTCCAGCCATCTTCCCTCTTCCCTTCTTCCTTTCCTCCTTTCTTTCTTCCTTCCCTGTCTCTGTCTTGGCAGAGTCTCATTATGTAGTGCATGCTGACCTCAAACCCATGCTCCTCCTGTGTCAGCCTGAGTACTGGGGTTTGGGGTATATGCCAGCTTGTTGGAACTCTGCATATCACAATGTCATCTGAATCAGATGGCTTTCCCATCTCAAAAAAATAATGTGATAAAACACATGTGTGGGGGCTGGAGAGATGGCTCAGCGGTTAAGAGAACTGGCTGCTCTTCCAGAGGTCCTGAGTTCAATTCCCAGCAACTGCATGGTGGCTCACAACCATCTACAGCAGGATCTGATGCCCTCTTCTGGCATAAAGTCATATATATATGCAGATAGAGTACTCATACATAAAATAAATAAATCTTAAAAAAATGTATAGATTTAAAAATAATCAAATCCTACCAAAACTACCACTTTGGCTTGGTGGCACACATTTATAATCCTGGCACTTAGGAGAAGGAGACAGAAGGATCACCATGAGTTCAAGGTCAGCCTACATATTGAGTTCTAGGCCAACCTGAGATATATAGCATGTGGTGGTTTGAACAAGAATGCCCCCCATAGCTCATATATTTGAATGCTTAGTCAACAGAAATTGGCACTATTTGAGGATTAGGAGATGTGGTCTTGTTAGGGGAGGTGTGTCACTAGGGGAGGGCTTTGAGGTTTCAAAAGCCCAAGCCAGGCCCAGTCTCTCTCTCTTTCTACTTATGGATCAGGATGTAGCTCAGCTACTTCTCCAGCTCCACGTGTGCTGTCATACTCCCCGCCATGATGATCATGGACTACGCCTCTGAAAGTGTAAGCCAGCCACCAATTCAATGCTTTCTCTTCTAAGAGTTGCCTTGGTCATGACGTCTCTTCACAGCAATAGAACAGTGACTAATACAGAGTGAAACCCTAGCTCAGGAAGAAAAGAAAGAAGGGAGGGAGGGAGGAAGGGAGGGAAGAAGGAAGGGAGGGAGGGAGGGAGGGAGGGAGGGAGGGAGGAAACTACCATTTTTAAGAAAAAAAAGACAAGGTTTCTATAAATTGCCAAGGTCTTCTGTCTTCCAAACAGCTGGGATGTATGTACACGCCACACCCACCTAGGGCCACACATCAACCACCCCTGTCAATGGCTGTGCCGACAAGGACTTTCCTATCATCACATTCAGCCTCCAGAAACAAGTTGGGATTTGTGGTGTTGTTCTTCAAACAGCCCAACAAGTTTCAAATCATCATTTACCCTCCCTTGTCGTAAGGAATAGCAAACAAGAAGGTATAAAGAAATCAGTATTCACCTTTCTCAAAAGCAACAACTTGAAATAATCGTGTCTCTTAAATTGCAGACTCCACGGGATTGTCTTTAGAGCCCTCAAGAACTACATGTTTTACTCAGTACAACACACAAGACAATGTCATTTGAAAGTTACATTATTTATGATATTTAAAAAGTGTATTATTTTATGGGCCTTGGACCACAGATTTAATAAATGTTGTATACATGATAAAATCCAGTGCAGGATGAGAGTTAACCCTTGATCTGATTTCTCACTGTAGACTCATAAAGGAGCTTAAGACAAATGAGGAATTCTCCGATGTTTACGACACCTACACATTCATGCTTAGGCAGGAACAGAAGCCACTGACAACAGTCTGCTCTAACCGTAGCCTCTGACATTTCAACCACGTGTTAGAAAAAGGAGGCCCGCATGGTTCACTGGTGAAGCAGGGCTATCAAAACATCCGTGGATTCCCTGGGAGGAAAATGGCATTAATCTTTTATTAGCAGTGACACCCTACAGAAGACACAAAGCTGGGTCTGGCTCTTCCTTCGTCCCAGCAGAGCCTATCAGTTCACTCTCTGGATGGCAATCAAAGACTCCAGCTGGCTCTGGGAGCAGCCTCTCTAGAACACATGTGGCCACTAATATGTGCCCTTGGCAGATGAAAAAAAAAGGCCTCCACTTTAGACAATGTGGAGTTATTTGGAGTTTGCCTTATCCTTCAATTCACTATTTTCTTTGGCGGTTCTTTTATTCCAAAGACTTCACGAATTTTATTTATGTGACAATATAATCCTATACAAGTTTATAGAAGTCATTTTATTATTTGAAAAATATTCCACTATGCTCACATATATCACTGGTAAAATTATGTTCACTTCCTTTACTGACAATTATACTTCAAACATACTGGAACTTTGTATAGTATGTTCTTTCTACCTTAGTCACAGCTGAGGACTAGTGTGCCACCAGACCTCTCTAATCCACACCATGCCATATTATGTCTACACTGTGACATTATAGTTCCTTTATGAAGTCTACCTTTCTTAGGTTCCATTTGACTTTAAAAAAATCAATGTAGAATACTGGAGGAATTAAAGGAAATGATCTTTCATGCCACATTCAGGGAAGGTAGTATCAAGAAACCAACAGCAAGGCTGGGGCACATCTGTAATCCCAGCATTCAGTCTTCTGAGGCAGGAGGATCACAAGTTTGAGAGTAGGTGAGACTACATGGCAAGACTCTATCTCAAAAAAAGGAGGTTGGGGTTGGGAATATATACTTTAGTTGACTGAGCGCTGGCCTAAAACAATGCACTAGCCTGGTGGTGGTGGTGCATGCCTTTAATCCCAGCACTTGGGAAGCAGAGGCAGGCAGGTCTCTGTGAGTTCCAGGCCAGCCTGGTCTACAGAGTGAGTTCCAGGACAATCATGACTGTTACACAGAGAAACCCTGTCCTGAAAAAAACATAATGTTCTAGGTTCAAATCTCCAACTCTGCATGGTAGTTAGTGTATGCCTATAATCCCAGTACACGGAAGACATCAGGAAGACTGAGAGTTCAAGGTCACCTTTGGCCTCAATAGAGAATGTAAGATCAGCCTGCACAATGAGATCTTGTCTCCAGGAAAGTGTGTTCAGAAGTGAAGTACCTCATATTAAATATTACAGAATTTAGATAGTTGTTTAAAGTAAAAACTATTTTGATCCATGAGGATTATAACAGATACTCAGCAGTTTGAATGTCATATTACACACTTAAGGTTAATGATGAAAGCATAAAGAATATACAGAAGGAGGAGACACAAACCTGTTTCTCTTGCCAAGCTTGACTTGTGTGAGTGCTGCAGCTGGACTAATGGAAAACAGTTCTGAGCACAGAGGAACTCAGGAGGCCTGGTAGCCACCCCCACGTCATCAGTGGGGTGCTGTGTCTACCCTGACTTGTACACTGTGGTAGCAGTTCACATGTGTCTTAGTCAGGGTCTCTATTGCTGTAATAAAACACCATGGCCAAAGCAACTGGAGGAGGAAAGGGTTTATTTCGTCCCACAACTTACGGGTAGGAACTCAAATAGGGCACGATGGTGGAAGCCAGAAACTGATCCAGAGGCCATGGAGGAAGGCTTCTTACTGGCTTACTCCCTTGGCTTGCTCTTCCTGCTTTTTCATAGCCCCCCAGGACCCATCACCCACAATGGGCTGGGCCCTCCCACACCAACCACCAATCAAGAAAAGGCACCACTGCCTTGCCAGGGGAGGACCTGCTGAGGACAGCTTTCCAACTCAGAGTCCCTCTTCACCAATGACTCCAGCTTGTGTCAAGTTGACATGTCTACTGAAAACAAAAATGAACTTCAAAAGGTGCCTAGATTGATGGCACAATGATATCTGTTCTTAAAACTACTCCCAAAGCCTAATGTGCACACCTACTGATGCGCTCCGAGTAGGAAATGTCTCCCACAGGATTGTGTGTTGAAGGCTTGGTCCCCGGGTGCTCAGAGTATCTTGGGAGATGGTTGAAAGCTCAGGAGATGGGAACTAGTTATAGGAAACAGGTTACCTGGGGCAGACCTTCCTGTGTCCCTCTCTGCTTCCTGCCCTCCATGAATTGAACTGTTTGCTCTTCCACATGCTCCTCACCATGCTACACAACCACCTCTTCCTCTCATTGGCACAGGAATGGAGTCAGCCAGCATGGGGTGTAACCTCTAAAATTGTGAGCCAAACACTGTCTTCCTTTAAGTTGTTGTTCTCGGGTATTTGCTACAGCACTAAGAAGTCTCACCCAACCACGTGGCTATTTTGGTTAAATCTTTTAATGGTACTTATTTAGCACCTACTACGTGCCAAAGACAGCTTGACACTATATAAACAGTAATAGACAAGACATGGGCTCTGCCAGTGTGGAAAAAAATCTCCCTCTCCTTCCTCTCTTGGAGTCTATGCTGACCTTCTCTGTAATTAGCAAAGCAAGAGAAGGGGTGAGAAATTAGGAAAGGTGTGGCTTTGGGGTTGTCTAACTCTGACAATCTCACATCTCTACAACATGTAGCAAGAACACCACCCTCTCACCTCTGGTTTTGCATTCTGAAAAATGGTAGTTGACAAGCTTAATGCAGTATCACAACATATAGGAGATATGACAGCAGTTATCTTTCCAGATAGTCTTCACCATTAGTAAATATAAAACTTCCTGGTCAAAATTAAACTCCAGCGAACATAAAAACTCTGTATAGCAGTGAGGTTGTGAGAAACAGAATAGGCTCCAGAGAGATGACTCAGTTGGTAGAGGGCTTGCCACAAAGCATGGAGACCTGGGCTTGGATCCTCAGTGCCCAGGACAAGTCAAGTAGGGTGGCATGCACCGTGGTGACATTTGTAATCTAGGAAATAAAGCTTGCCTGAACAGCAGAGGACAGAGCCAACCACACACAGAGTTAGCCACAGAGGTCAGGCAGTGGTGGCACACACCTTTAATCCCAGCACTCAGGAGGCAGAGGCAGAGATCCATCTGCATTTCTGTAAATTCAAGGCCAAACTGGGCTACACAAGATTAATCTAGTCTGAAACAGAAACAGAGCCAGGCAGTGGTGGCTCACACCTTTAATTCCAGCACTTGGGATCACACACCTTTATTCCTAGCACTAGGAAGGTTGAAACAGGAAGTGATATGTCTGGGCAGAGAAAGGAATATAAGGTGGGAGGAGACAGGAATTAGGCCCTTTGGGCTGAAGACTCGGAGGCATTCAGTCTGAGGATTTGTGGAGACAAGATCTCACCTCCCTTTCGCCTGAGGATTCGGCAGTGGTGAGAAGTTTCTCTAGTGGCTTGTTCCTTTGTCTCTCTGATCCTTCAGCATTTACCCCAATATCTGGCTCCGGGTTTTTATTATAAGACCATTTAGGATTCATGCAACAATGCACCTGCAATCCCAGCACAGGGGAGGTAAAGAGTTGGATCCCTGGAACTCACTGGCCAGCCAACCTCACTGGATCAGTGATCTCCAAGTTCAGTGGGAGACCTGTCTTAGAAAGGAAGTACAGAGAGTAACTGGGGAAGACATGTAACAGACTCCTGGCGTCTGGGCCCCATGCACGCATACACACACCCTCATGCTTTTACAAACATATACACAAAGAAAGAGAGAATAAGTTGTACAGGAAAGGAACAATATGACTACATCAACACACACAAATGAAAATCCAAGAACACTCTGGAAAAGATATTCAGATAATAGCATTACTCTATACTAACAAATAGCTCATACAATAGAAATAAAAAATAACCTCTCCAAGAGTCTACCAGAATCATTCCAACTTAACTGAACTAAATAATTTTATGAGGTATAATCATTTCTTCAAATTCATCATTGGGATTAGCATCCTTTTCAACAAATAATGTGTATCTCACATCAACAGTTAAGTGTGAGGCTCCAGGTTGCACTTTGTGAAGCCAATATCTCCAAACTCCACACTAGAGAAGTGGTGAGGTAGTGAACAACAGATTATGAAAATATTTCTAAAATCCCCAAATTTAGAGGAAGCTGGATCTAGAGGTGGATTAGACCCTGTGGAGAAATGGAAAGGCCCCACACCAAAAGATCTCCAAGAAAAACAAAGATGTTACCATTTTCCTATTGTTTACAAAATGAAACAATAAGAAAGAAGATCAACTCTAAAAAGAAATAAATATAGCAGCTAGACCAAACACCGCAGTAACTGATGTGTATGAGAAGATCACCAGAGGGGAGGCTGCCACAGGAAGCGTCGCTCACAGGGACAAAAGAAGAGTGGGCAGTTGGGTGGAAATTTTTTCTGGAATACAGTCAAATGGATAAAGGAAGAAATGGGGATAATGCCAGGAAAGCTAGAGAAAAATCCTTACAAAAAGCTCCAAAATCTGAGACCACGTCCCCTTTCCTTCCAAGATACAGGTAACAGGCCACTGGTTTTGTGAATGCCACCTCATCCTAGCAGGTGAGTTCAGCTTACCGACCACCCATGTTGTGTAAAACGCACACTATCCAGTAGTACAAGATTCAAGACACTGAACAAGCAGCGTGGTGGTGGCGCACACCTTTTATCCAAGCACTTGGGAGGCAAAGGCAGGCAGACATCTGTGAGTACGAGGCCAGACTAGTCTGCAGAGCCAGGGCTACACAGAGAAACCCTGTCTGGGAAAACAAAAACAAAAACAAACAAACAAACACTGAACAAAACTGTGGCAGAGAGAACTAATGCCGGCTCCTCTGGTCAGGCTACCACAACCTCAAACAACCTCTTCTTTCCTTCCCTCCTGACTGCCCACAGACAGGTGACAAGCAGAGACAATGGACAATAATCAGAACTCCAAACAGTATGTCAAGAAAGGAAACAAGCCCATCTGATTGGGTAGGAGAGGAGCAAAGCTCCACCAGCTCTGTAAAAGCACACAGGCCCAGAAGGAGACGGGCAACCTAAGCTCTTGATGGCTGGACCATCTCTCCAGCTCTAAAAGGACATTTCTTTTTTTTAAGAAAAGCTTTGTAGTTAGTCATATGTCTGTTTGCTGTCAGTTGAAAGTAGATGCACTTATGAGAAAGTAAAAAACATTGAAACTTATTTTAACTAACCAAAAGCTACTTAAAAACTGTGACACTAAATATTTATCACTGTATACATTTTTTCCTATCAAATCTTATACTAGAAGTTAAAACTTGGATTTCCTTTAAGATGGCAAGAAAGCACACAGAAGCCATATAACAACATAACACACACACACACACACACACACACACACACACACGCACACGCACACGTTTCTATTCTGGGAAAGTCATGTTGCAATGCACATGGTATGTTGAGGTCTTTGGGGTGGCGTGTCAGGTCCGCACAGAACCTTGTGTGGCCGCAGGGTGACCTTCCCAACACCCCGCCTGATCTTGCGATGCCCTGCAGCTTCCCTTCTGGTCTGTATGCGTGGACTAATTCCCGTAAATGATGCTTGCTTGCAAACCGAGCTTTCCTGACACAGAACCTCATCTTCTTCTCTCTGCGCTACTGTAACAAAGTACCTGGGTCTAGGTGACTCACAAAGAACTGCCACTTACTTACTGCAGTTCTGAAGGACAGGAGTTCATGGCTAAACTGTCACCAAGTCACTGTGTGGTAAGGGCCCCTCCCTGCCTGCCTGCCTTCAATCCTCAGGACCCATGTGGTGGGAGAGTACTGGCCCCTCAAGTTTCCTTCTGACCGTCACACGTCCAGCATGGTCCATTTCTCTTCCTTCCTGCCCCTTCTCTCTCTCTCTCTCTCTCTCTCTCTCTCTCTCTCTCTCTCTCTCTCTCTCTCTCTCGCCTTTGCTCTTTCACACACATAAATGTAATAACAGTTTTCAAATTACATACTTAGGTTTGGCCAAACCAAACTGTAGTCCTTTCTGATAGGAAAGTCATTCTAAATCCAACAGCAGCCCACAGAGGGAGAGCGTTGGCATAGGTAATCCCACAAGCTTCTTAATGCCAAAGCCTGGGTTAGACTGACTCCTCTATCAGTAAAGCAAGTCTTGAGCAAATTTCCCAACTGCAAAGCACTGAGAAACTGGAGTAAGGGATGGTGGGGTGGGGATGCGGTGTGTCTCTGTGCCTACAGTAGGGCTGGTGGGGTGGGGATGCAGTGTGCCTCGGTGCCCACAATTTGGCATCATCAGAAACACTGTCAGAAACCCAGACTCTTAGGTCCAGCTTCAGAATAATAAGACTCAGAATCTGCATTCATCATGGTCTATGATTCAAATGCAAATTAAAATTCCAGGTGTACAGCTAGGAAGAATTCCCATATTATAGTCCATCAGATATCACCTAATAATTTTGCTTTAGAAAACACTTCTTTGTAACTTGAATACATTTTTAGTCAAAGCTAGAGATTTCAGGATAAAATGACCTTACTTGTGACTTTTGTTATTTTATTTTGTTTTCTGAGGCAAGCTTCATGCCACGGTCTGCGACTCCTCACCCTCCTGCCTCCACCTCCGCAGCGCCGGGACTACAGGGCCACCACATGGGGCTGAACACCTCTTTTTGGTCAGAGGCAGGCCCAAACCGCACACAAAATTGTCGAGGCCTGCCATCTAGTGGTAGCTCATTGTGATGCACGGTGTCGTCTCACCTAGTCTAAATCAGCACCAGGGTTTATTTTCTTTTGATCCCATTTCTAAAACCCTGAATTTTCTTTGCATTGTCTGGTTAATTCTAAGTAACTTTCAAGTTAAAATAATGACTGACTCTTAAGTGGTTCCTGCATGCGCCAGGAGGATCCTGAGCTAGAAAAAACTACTCAGTCAGTTCCAGCCAGTTCTTGCCAGTTCCAGCCTGGTCTATAGGAGGAGACTTTGTCTCCAAAAAAACAAAACATACAAACAAAAGAGAGAGATGTGCAGGTTAATCACACTAGAGACGTCAAGCTTGGAAAGGGATTCCTTTCAAATGAACGCAGCTTGGGAGTGACTCATTTTCTCCTTCCGTGTGCTATACATTCTACTGCTCATTTCATACATCAAGAAAAAACGATTTCACAACCTCCAGACTTCATAATTCCCACATTCTGGCAAACCTTTTTTCCAGTGTTGGGGATTGAACGCGGGGTTGCAAGCATACCACCTACATTCCCTCAGGCAGAGTTTTGTTTTATGACAGGGTCTTGTCTAGCCCAGGCTAGCCTTTGATTCTCAAAGCTGACCTGGAACTCCTGACTCTCCTGCCTCCACCTCCTCTGTTTCAAATTGCAAAATGTTTTATTCTCAACCAAAGAAAAGTAAAGTACGTCAGAATGGCCTCTCACATTTTTTGAAAGTCACTTTTTAAATGTGAGTCACAATTCAGGAACTAAGAGAAGGACAGGGTCACATAAGTACCAGGTAAGGCCTTGTTTTCAGCTAATCACACTTATTCATGGGGAAGAAAATGCCTCTTCACTCATCTTAGGTTCAAAGCTGAGGTCCTTAAACCAAGGACAGCTTCACAGAAGAAAAGCATGTAAAAAATAACAGTTTTACATGGCCTGAGAGCCTTCATGAGCAAATGAAGACCAGAAGGACACATTTATGTAGTAGAATATTTTAAGGTGTGTTACTTTTGTTTATGTTGCACTTGTTTAACTCTGTGAAGCTGTGTTACTGTGCCTGTCTGAAACACCTGACGGTATAATAAAGAGCTGGCCAATAGCGAGGCAGGAGAAAGGACAGGCAGGGCTGGCAGACAGAGAGAATAGATAGAGGGAGAAAATCTGGGAGAGGTAGATTGGAGATTGAGCAGCCAGAGAGAAGGAGGAGGACTCCAGGAGTCAGCCAGCCAGCCAGCTAGCTACACAGCAAGTCATGGAGTAAGAGTAAGATTTACAGAAGTAAGAGAATGGGGAAAGCCCAGAGGAAAAAGGTAGTAGGGATAATTTAAGTTAGGGAAAGCTGGCAAGAAACTAAGCCAAGCTAAGGCCAGGCATTCATAAGTAAGAATAAGCCTCCATGTGTGCTTTATTTGGGAGCTGGGTGGCGGGCCCCCCCAAAGAAGAACCAAGAAAACCCCAACAATAACTTTACCTGTTAAGTTTTAGTCCGAGTTGGATGAAGAAGTGGTTTGTCACAGAGAAGTGTGACAGGACACCTGGGTGTGAGCTGACAGTCCTCGCAGCAGGAGGAGCTCAGCATGGCTACCTGTTAACGGCTCCCCTGACAACTGAATTCAAAGAGATCCCTCCCTCCACTTGGCATAGGAAGCCCAACTCTCACATGAGAGTCACATGACCTGTGGGGGTACGACTTCAAGGCAATCTGCCTCAACAATGTCCATCAGTGTGTGGGGTTGGGGTGGGTAAGGGGTTTTGTTGGCTCATTTGTTTGTGTTGGTGCTGAGGAGAATACCCAGGCCTCACAAATGCTAATCTCATTGAGCCACACGCCCAGCCCCATGGACCTGCATTTTAGAATAAAATCCTGAACCCCATCACATCACTCTGGAAGTCCATTATGAAATCCACCAAAAGTGTTGCACAGAAGCAAAAAATATATTTATTTTAGTCATGTTAACTTGGTCTGATGATAAATAAAAAGTCCAATTCAATCTCTACAGCATGTGGTACATAACCTGAACTACAACAATGCTACAAAACAACCACTTTAAGGGGCCAAAGCACTTTTCTTCTCATATCATAACTATTTGGACTCCAGATATAGAGTAATTTTGTTTCACTGTCTGTTTGTTTGTTTGTTTGTTTGTGTTTTGAACAGGGCCACACTCTTATCCCAAGCTATCTAACCTAAGCTAGTCTTGAATTCATAGCAATCCCCCTGCCTCAGCTTCCTAAGTACCAAGAGTAAAGGCATGAGCCACCACACCCAACTAGATCCATAGAACTTAGCAACATGCTAAGAGTAGGCAAGGGAGATTAGGTCCCCCAAAGATGTCAGACATTTTTTAAAGTGTGGCCATCAATTTGAAAAGATAAGTAAGCTGGGAGGAGGCATTTTATCGACAGCTCACCTCTCACACAGATCTGAGCTCTTTCTCTCCTCTCTTCACTTAGCGCATCCTCATCGAGTAGCCCCAGCATCCCCGTTACTCAGGAAGCAATTCTAAAGCCTGCTAAGTGTTTGGTTTCTTACTACTTTCGTTACGCGACACTTTACATGCACATCACGAACAAAAATATTCAAGACCGGGGGCTGGAGAGAGAGCTCAGTTGTAAAGAACATTTGTTGCTTTACAGATTTATTTCATGTGTGTGAGTGTTTTGCCTGCATGTATGTGCACTCTTTTATGCCTGGTGCTAGCAGAGGCCAGCAAAGGTTTCAGATTCCCCGGAACTGCAGTGGTGATTATGAGCCACCATGTGGATGCTGGGAAGCAAACCAATGAGCCAGCTCTCCAGCCACACTTTTTGCTCTTACAAAGGACCCAGGTTCAGTTACCAGCCCCATATGGCAGCTCACAACCATCCAGTTCTAGGGAATCTGCCACCCTCTGGCATCCTTAAGCACCTACCTGCATGTGGTGCATATAAACACACATAACAAAAACATACACACACACACACACACACACACACACACACACACACACACACAATAAAAAAAAAGAATTTAAAAAAAACAAACCCTCAAAGCTAAAATTCCTAACCACATATTCTACAGGTGATACATGCACATAATGTAAACACAACCACAAAAATCACACATTGCCACCACAACCCAACACCGCTAGCTCCTCTTCACCAGGTCACAATGCAGTGAAAGAACATTAGTTACAAATCAGAACCTTCTTGTTCAGCACCCTGGTGAATCTAAAGTCCTGGGTCCGGATGAACATACTGCAGGAAGCCTTTTAATGCTTAGCAAAAGAAGTATACAAAGGAGGAGGAACCAGCCTTCCCCTTTAGTAGACACAATTAAAACATCCAGGAAGGAACTGCTTCTGTCCTGAACACGTACATACTCTTTCTCTGGTAACTGTCAACACAATATCACTGTTTGCATGGCATTCGTATGCTGTTTGGTATCATAAGTAATCTAGAACTTAGAAGGCACACAGAGGAAGACTACCATGAGGAACACACTTGTGATCCCAGCACATGGACTTCGTGCATAAGAGGATCACTATGAGTTCACAGCAAGTCCAGCCCACACAGTGAGATCCAGGTCAGCCTGGACTACAGTGTGAGAACAGTCCTCAAAAATACATACATACATACATACATACATACATACGTACATATGTACATACAAGCAAATGGCTTTTGAAATCTCAAAGCTGATTCACAAATGACACACCTCCTCCAACAATCCTTCCCAAACAGTTCCACCAGCTATGGACCAAGCTCTCAAACATGAGTCTATGAGTACCATTCTCATTCAAACCACCACAGATTTTTAGAAAAAAAAAACACCAAAAAACATATAATAATACAAGTTGTGTGACTATCAAACATATCCATTGTTAAAAGTATACTTTCTAATTATTTTAAGTGTCTGAATATAAAACTTTCACTAAAGCACTTACTTAATTCCTTAAGATGCAAATCACATAATATTCCATCATAATATGACAAAAGGGTATACATCTACCACTTGAAATAGCATATGCATGATTCAAAACAAATTACCTTTTACACCACCAAAGGGTCCATAAGTCATATTGCAGGCTGTCCTCTGAAGATGATGCTCATACATTAATTTTATCTGATATTGATTCCCATGTTCTACGTTACCCAATGTGCCTATGGAGAAAAAAATAAATAAAAGGACTACTTTAAATCTGTTTATACTGTTTTATATTAATTTCTTCTCAACCTCTGTATCAGCTTTAATTAAATTTTAGTGAAATTAAAAATGACAAAGTAGTAAAAGATAAGAACAATTAACACACTGGTCACAGAGAAAGCCAGCACAGTTTAAAAAAAAAAAAACACTTAAATCTCAGCTAAATTACACCATTAGAGAAATAATACCACGGTAAGCATTTTATTACGTATTTCTATTAGACATGCCTGAGTGAGGTATAATTATTTAAATGACAGCAAGGCCATTTAATTTCAGTTCTAAAATAAATGCAGTTACATTCCTTCAGTTATAAACAATATAATAGGAGATTAAACAAATGACAACTTTAAAACGACTCATTTTCTTGTCCACACTATCAAAACACCCAACCTCTTCACACATTGTGTCCTAATTATCTGAACTAGTGATCAGACCCAGGTCCTTGTGCAAACTGGACAAGTGATCTACCACTGAGCTATACTGCCAGCCCTTATACTCCAATCTCACGGAGAAATCTTCCAAACTTCCTTCAACAAATGGAACAGGACAATGTGCTTGTCAAGGGCACAGACGGAACAGCAAGCTACAGAGTTGAGAGCGTGGAGGTGTGTGAGGACGGAAGGGGTGTTGGAAGAGAAGGGACTTAAAAAGCAGCTCTTCCATAAAGAAGTAGCTCTCAAAATGCAAATACTAAAGACGATGCTAAAGTAGTTTAAAGCAACAAAAATAGCCCATTTGATCATTAAAACCATCTAAATCTTGCTGTGGTTAGACATACCTATCATCCCAGCACTGAGGAGGATGGGACAGGAGGGTCACAAAATCATGTCAGCCTCAGCTGCTGAAGGAGACCTCTCTCCCAAAGAAAAGGACATTCTAAGTGCATACAGTGAGCACTTGCTTTGTGGTTGGTTTTTAGGGAGTTGGTTTCCGTGTTCAGAAAAACTTGCCAACAAACCCTGAAACTGTAAGAAAATATATTCTTCTACATTTTAGACTAGAAATGCCTTAATTATTCAAATAAATAAATAAACTGAAGAAATTCTCCCCCCTCAAAAAATAAATCACAGCATTGAAACCAGGGCATTAGGTCAGATACTATAACCCAGTTCCTGGCTATATACTGTTTTAAGAACTTTCAGGGAACTTGGTCTTCCCCCATGGAAGGTCCATGGATACCACCAGTGACAATTTCTCAACAGAAAGTGGCATCGAGACAATGCAGTTGTGGTGAGACACAATGGTGTGACCTGGAGTTCTCTGAAGAAGCTCTGCTGTCCTAGTTAAGGTTTTTATTGCTGTGATTAAACACCATGACCATAAACAACCTGGGAAGGAAATGGTTTCTTTCAGCTTACAGCTCCATTGCTGAGGAAGTCAGGAAAGGAACCCAGGGCAGGAACCTGCAGGCAGTAACTGATGGAGAGACCATGGGGGAATACTGATTACTGGCTTACTCACTATTGTTTGTTCAACCTGCTTTCTTAAAGTACCCAGGATCAACAGCCCATGAGTGGCATGACCCACAGTGATCTGGGCCCCCTCCACATCAATCACCAATCAAGAAAGTGCATCCCAAGCTTGTCCACAGGCCAATCTATTGAGTCATTTTCTCAGTTGAGATTCTCTATTTCCAAAATGGCTCTAGCTATGTCAAGCTAGCATAAAACTAGCCAGCACAATTGACCCCTTGTCAACTTCACACAGATACATCACTATTCAACTAGAACCTTTTCTTTCTCAATTGTCCCAAGATGGCCTGTTAATATTAATACCAAAATATAAAACATAAATAACTTTAGAAGTCCCATAAAAGTTCAGTCTCTGTAAATTATCTAAAGCCTCTTTCAAAATACAAGCCTCTCTAAAATATCCAAGGCCTCTATAAAATCCCAAAGTCTTTCCAAACTAATGTTTCTTTAAAATTTCAAAGTTTTTCTAAAATATCCAAGGTCTCCTAACTGTTGGCTCCCATAAAAGTCAAAATAAGTTATATACTTTCTTACTCCAAGAGGGAAGGACCAAAGCACAGTCATAATCAAATCAAAACCAAAGTCCAGCATGGTCAGACTTCTAGACTTAGGATCTTCGTGACTCCAAAAGGCTTCCCACAGCACACTCTGACTCTGCCATCCACGGTACACACAGCGTATAAGCTGAGGCAGGTTCCGTTTCACGGCTGCAGATCTCCTTGGTGGTTGTCCCATGGGAGCGGCATCTCCAAAATGCTGGAGTCTCAGCAGCTGGGCTGCACCTTCACCCATACCCTTTTTAACCTTTAACCAATAACCTTCACCTATAACCTTTCCAGGGGACTGTTCAGACTCTGACTCCACCATATGTACCAAGTCTTAACTCTTCTCCTTGACCCCCTCAATCCTGGAGCTTTGACATTCACTAATGGCCTTTCCCAGCTTCTCTTCAGGTACTCCAGGCACGCAACACAGTACCAAGCCTCACTGCTCTCCCTGACCCCTCAGTGTTCTCCATGACCCCTTAATGCCTCCACACGCAGCACTACCTGGAAGACTCTTAAACATTACCAAGTTCAGCTGCCAGCACGAGGTACAGCCTTGGCCCCTCTAGGCCACAGCTTCTGTGTGCTGAGGCTGAAGAAACACTTCCCCAGGAAATTTCACTGCCGTGATGCAGGTCTCTTCTCAATCACAGTTGATTCTTCATCCCCAGCTGACCAGTTTCAACTGTCCCAGTAAAGCAGAGGATTCACTTTAGTAGTTCTTAAGTTCAAATGCCAGTGACCCCCATATAGTCTTTAAAGGGACTCTCAAACTTCCCTCTGAGACTTCACAAGCCAGGCCTCCATGGTCTGCATCACTCACAACATTCATGTCTTCCAAGCTCCCACAGAACAAACCACTGAGCTCTGAGAACACTTTTCTAGCACAAAGCTCCGAAGTCCTTCCACAATTGTCTTAAGTCACTGTTCTATTGCTGTGAAGAGACATCATGGCCAGGCAACTCTTACAGAAGAAAACTTTTAATTGGGGGCTTGCTAACAGTTTCAGAGTTTTAGTCCATTGTCATCATGGCAGGGAGCATGGCAGCAAGTATGGCAAGCATGGTGCTGAAGTAGTTGGGGCTACATCCTGATCTACAGGCAGAGTCAGAGAGAAATGACCTAGCGTGGGCTTTTGAAACCTCAAAGCCCATCCGCAGTGACACACTTCTCCCAAGAAGACCACGCCTACTCCAACAAGGCCACACCTCCTAATCCTTCTCAAATAGTTCCATTCCCTGATGACTAAGCTTTCAAATATATGAGCCTATGGCAGCCATTCTTATTCAAACCACCACAGCAATTCTTCCCCCAAACATGATCAGGTCTGCCACAGCAATACCCCATGATCTGGTTCCAATTTTTGTCCTAGGGTTTTAACTTCTGTGATTCAACACCATGACCATAAACAGTCTGGGGAGGAAATGGCTCATTTCAACTTACAACTTTCAGGTCACACTACATTGCCGAGGGTCAAGAACTCAAGGCACTTGGAAGTAGTGACTAACAAAGAAGCCATGGAGGAGTTCTGGTTACTAGCTTGCTCTCCACTGTTTGCTCAGCCTGCTTTCTTAAAGTACCCAGGACCACTAGCCCAAGGGTGGCACCACCTGAACTGATCTGAGCCCTCCCGCATGAACCATCAATCAAGGAAACAATCGCAGGCTTTCCCACAGGCCAATCAGCTGGGGGGTTTTCTCAGTTGGAGTTTACTCTTTCCTAATGACTCTAGCTTGTGTCAAGTTGACAAAAAACTAGGCAGCACATTGTATCTTTCTTCAAGATCCCGCAGACTGTCTGACCCTGGCTAAGCAGAGCACTGGGACTGTGGAGGGATGCTTGATCATTCATGTTTGTTTGTGCTCTATTTGCAATGCTAAGAAGTGGAATCAGTCTAGATGTCTACCAACAGATGAGTGTGTAATAAAAGGTGGTACATATAACAATGAAATGCTATTCAGCTGTAAAGCAAATTGAAGTTTACAATTAATGGCTGTTGATGGTACTGAAAATTAGTAACTGTTGAGTGCTCAGCCCTTAAAAGGGCATTTATACCACTCCCTCTAAGACTCAAGGAATATCAAGGAAGACAGAGCAGAGAGAATTTAAGAACAGATGATAGAGAGAAGGACTTCAAAATGCTATCTTCAGAAAATGACACAGTCATTATAATCATGACCTTACAGCAGCTATGGCTGTCTGCACTGGGCCTGTCAACAATCAATTGTGGGTCAGGGAGGGACTCATGAGTCTTTACCACCCCGATGAACAACTGGCTACTACTGGTGAATTCTGGGGGAGGGGAAGTTATTGTCTTCCTTTGTGCGGCCACTGGCGGGCACCAAAGGATAAGCTCCAGTGGATAGTTCCAAATCCATGGCTACTGTGCCAGCTAGTTTTTATGCCAACTTGACACAAGCTAGAATCACCTGAGAGGAGGGAATCTCAATTGAGAAAATGCCTCCATTAGATCCAGCTGCAGGCAAGCATGCCTGTAGGACATTTTCTCAATTAGTGATTGATCAGGGAGTGATGCAGAATAGGGACAGTCCTGGGCTAGTGACCCTGGGTTCTATAAGAAATCAGGTTGAGCATGTCATAATGATGACCTCTGCATCAGCTCCTGCCTCCAGGTTCCTGCCCTGCTTGAGTTCCTGCCCTGACCACCTTTGATGATGAACAGTGATACAGAAGACAAGATAAATCAACCCTTTCCTCCCTAAGTTGCTTTTGGTTATGATATTTCATCACAGAAATAGACACCCTAACTAAAGCAGTTACATTAAGGACACTGATTAAAATCAGTGGGTCACAAAAGAAAAAGACATGCATGTATGAAGGTGACTTGTAGAGAAGATGAGGCTGACAGGGTGGGGGGGAAATAAGAGAGGGCAAGAAAAGTAGCCAGAATGTATTATATACATGCATGATAGTGTCAAAAATGATTAATAATAAAAGTATTATTATACTTGTAGAGGTAAAATTGCTCTCTTTAGCCCTTTTTAATAGTCATTTACTACAAAGCACTTTCTCTGACCTACCTACCTCCAGACTTTTCCATAAAATGTTTGGAATGTATTACCAAGATTGACAGGCCACCAGCCCACACCAACTATGAAATTAAGAAAGTAAGCAGGGCGGTGGTGGCACACGCCTTTAATCCCAGCACTTGGGAGGTAGAGCCAAGGGAATCTCTGTGAGTTTGAGGCCAGCCTGGTCTACAGAGCTAGATCCAGGAAAAGTGCAAAGCTACATAGAGAAACCCTGTCTTGAAAAACCAAAAAAAAAAAAAAAAAAAAGGAAAAGAAAAAGAAATTAAGAAAGTAATAAAGACAGCATTAAAACCCTGGAGATTTCCTAGTCCTTTCTAAAGACCACCCATCTGATGACACTCCCACCATGTATTTCACAATTCATTACTCCAGGTGGAAGTTTCTGTCCCACCAGCAACTCCCAAATACCTGGCAGCCACTTCCTAAATAATTGACTCAGAGGCTTAATCTTAATTATAAATGCTTGGCCGGTAGCTCAGGCTTATTACTAACTAGCTCTTACACTTAAATTAACCCATAATTCTTTCTATGTTTAGTCATGTGGCTTGGTACCTTTTCTCAGCCTGACATTCTCATCTTGCTTCCTCTGCATCTGGCTGGCGACTCCTGACTCAGCCCCTCCTCTTCCTGGAATTCTCCTCGTCTAGTTGCCCTGCCTGCACTCTCTGCTGGGCTGCTGGCCAATCAGCGTTTTAATAAACAAATTCAAGTGACAAATCTTTACAGTGTACAAGAGCATTATCCCACAGCACATTACTTTGTCTTCTTGGATTATAATAAACCAATGAATAATTTGGATCAGAATAAACTGTTTTCTCATTTCCTTAAAGCACAGTTATGTCAACACTGGCATGCACCTCTAATCTCAGGTAGTCCTCAGTATGCCACTCAGGAGGATGCCTTGAGTCCAGGAGATTAAAACTGCTCTGGGAAACATAGCAGGGATGAGGAGGAAGGACAGAGGGGAAGCAGGAGGAGGGGAGAGACAGACGTGAAGGGACGGAGGCAGGGAAAGAGACACGGAGTAAAGGACAAGAAAGCAGCGGCAAGGAAGAGCCGTTTCCCCTGAAGCATATCAGAACATGGCACTCTCCAAAAGGTCCCTTATGCAAGAGGATCTCTGTGAGTTCAAGGCCAACCTAGTCCACAAAGTGAGTGTCAGGACAGCCACTGCTCCTAGTGATACTGTCTCAATAAATAAAAAAATAATTTTTTAAATAAAAATAAATTGTATAGAACCAGTGCAACTGTAGAGAATAAAGACAACTTATTTTCCTCAGATAACTCTTTTGGAATAAAGGCAGCATCTAAATTTTCTGAACATTATTTTCTTTTAGAAAAGTATCAGTGACATAAATGGTAAAAGTGTTTGCATTACAAAAAAAAACCATGGATTCTGCCCTTAGATATATAGGCTAAATATACTAACTATACATTATTACAGCCTATATAAGACAATCTCTATTTTAAAATTCTCCAAGAATATCTAAAGTAAAAGAAAGAAATTATAGGTCTTCTAATAAGTTTTCAATGCAATTTTAGAAAAGCAATCTAGAGATACTTAGGTAACCCAGAGCCATAACACAGTAAATAAATGTTCCCTGATTAGATTATGTGAGCCCAGGAAAAATAAAGGATGACAGCTTTTTTCCTTCCATTGGCAATCATCAAAATTCTATAAATAAGTCACTTATAGAAGTGTTTATTGTGACATGCATAATCTTTGGAAAAGAATATAATCACTGTAAGTTCAAACATCTGTGGCTGGAAAGGTGGCTCATGGCTCAGTGGTTAAGAGCACAGCACTTGCTGCTCCTACAGAGCACCCGAGTCAGGTTCCCAGAACCCACATCAGGAGGCTCACAACCACATGTAACTCCAGCTCCAGGGAATCTGATGCCCTCCTTCTGGGCTCCAAGGGCATCCTTCACTCACACATACACACACTCAACACAGATACACATATACACACATTTTTTAAGATTTATTTTATTTTTAATTAAGTTCAAACATCTCAGTGTCATCATTCAGTGTCATCTTCAGACACTGAAGCCTATCAGAAAAGAATCTAAGCCAGATGTGGTGGCACACCGCTGTAACCACAAAGCCCAGGAAGGCAAGGCAGGAAAATCACAAGTTCAAGGCCACCCTAGGCTATATTACTCAGAAGAGGGAAAGTGGGGGAAGGGAGACAGAAAGAATAGAGGGGCCTTTTGTTGTTCATGTTACGCACACATTTAAAGAAACAGCACCCAACATAAAGAAGTCTACCCAGTAACCTTAACTCTGTGGGGCTACTTGTTACATCCAAGAGAATGACTTCAAAGAATGTACTTCACTTCAAATCTGTTTCAGAAGCATGTCAACTAAAACAGAATCTAATGAAAGTGTACCGAGGTCCTGAGTTCAATTCTAAATGAAATACAATAAAAATAAGAGGAGGCGGGGGAAGGGGAAGAACTCAGGGAATGGGCAGCTGAGGAAGAGGATGTCACAGAGCTAACACTTTCCTTGGCCAGCACCCACCATTTTATATAAGCTAGAAATGTCTGTGCTCCCTGTAACCGTGAGAGGTAGATGGGAGTTCAGGCTGGAACTCCACCAAATGTCACCAAGAGAACAAATCATTAATTCCCTGTGCTTATGAAGTCAAGTCATGAAAAGTACATCAACGTCAGCCTATGATTGTTACAAAGGTTGCAGAAATGAGAGGCAGGAAGTAAGAAGGGCATGGGAAAATGTGGTTGAAACAATTCCTGGTTCCCAGGGAGTATAAAACTTTTTAATGAACGCACAGAATAAAAGAGCAACGACACTACCATTCCCTTAGCAAATCCCTCTCATTTCAACACTAACTCAAAGGAGGACATCAATTTTCCACAAACTGTCACCAAGCAAGTTTCTTCACTGAGCTTTGGAATAAACAACTTATCCCTAGTCTGTGCTTTATACCTCAGCCCTATTTTAAATATTTTTATCTTGGTTTTTTGAGACAGGGTTTCTCTGTGTAGCCCTGGTTGTCCTGGAACTCACTTTGTAGACCACACTGGTCTCGAACTCACAGTGATCCGCCTGGCTCTGCCTCCTGAGTGCTGGGATTAAAGGCGTGCGCACCACCACCTGGCTCCCAGCCCTATTTTTCAAGCGTCTGTCTTGCCAGCCATAAATGAAACGGGCCAAGGAAGGCCCAGAGTCTAATCTAACTTGCAGTTTCTAAGACACCTTCTCCTGGCTTTTGGAGCCCCCACAGGGCCCAGAAGGAACTAAGTATCCAGGATGGGGGGTAACTAACTAGGGGCAAGTTCCCTTCCATGGCCTATGAAACCAGATAATAAAGTGTCGGTCCAGTTAATACACTTATCGAAACCAAAAGAAATCAAGGCAGGTACAAGGACACATCTGTGGCCCCAGCACTCAGGAGGAGGCCCGCTGATTTTGTGGGCTGACTGAAACACAGGGTGAGTTACAAGCCAGCCTGAGCATAAGTAGTAAGATCCTGCCGCACAACTAGTCAAATACAGACAGCCAGGGACTATGGAACGCTCAGCCCTAAATGGGACATTTGTATCATATCCCTCCCCTATAACCCAGGGATCAGAACACATCAACCACAAGGGGACAGATACTCTGTAAGAGCCAAAAGCTGGGTGAAGGATATTGATACACGAACTCACAGCAGCTGTGGTTGCCGAACAAGACCAAGCCAATCAACACTCATGAACCCCACTTGTGGCTGAGGAGCTATTGGCAGATGACGGTCACTGGGAGTCAGTTCTGTTCAGAGATGTGGCTATGATCTGTAAACATTGTAATTATGTGGGAAATTACCAAAGAATATTTTCTTTAAATTTTTCTACCTATTAACTTTATTTTATATGTAGGGCTGCTTTGCCTGAATGTATGCCTGTGGCCACATGGAAGCCAGAAGAAGGCGTCAGATCCTCTGAGACTGGAGTGACAGACAGTTATGAGCCGTGACGTGGTGCTGGGAATTAAACCCAGGTCCTCTGGAAGAGAAGCTGTGTTCTTAACCCCTAAGCCCCAAGAATAAACTTTTTTAGATCCTGTCTCCAAAAAAGAAAAAAACCAAAAACAAAAGAGCAAAAACAGAACTAAATACATAAAATAGAGTAACCTATATCATACCTTTTTTTTATTTATTCTGGAATATTAAATACGTGCCCTTTCACTAGAAATAGCAACTTTTTGTATGGAGAGAAAGTCTCTCTATGCAACTCATGCTGGCCTCTAACCCTCAGCACCCTGCCTTAGCTTCAGAGCGGTGGGACTGTCGGCAAGCCTCTCCATGGCCACCTAGGACACATCTGACCATGGCACTAGGGGCATGCACTCTGGCAGACCTCTGACAAAGACGGACGGCAGGGAAGAGGGCGACAAATGCAGCCCTGCCCCAGGACCAGGTGGCCCACCACTGTACTCATAGCACCTGGACACAGAGACAGGAGGATTACCAGCAAAGGCCACCCTGGGCTACACAGTGAGTCTGAGCTAACCCGTACTACTAATGAGACCCTTTCTCAAGATTAATCAATCAATTAATCAATAAAGATAAGTAACTGTCAGCTGCTTCAATGCCACCCATCAATTCCTAGTTGTTTTCTACCATGTACCACACCCCTTGATACCAAGACTGCCTTTAAAAGTGAACAGATTTTCACCCCTAAAAGATCCTTGTCTTTGTTAGGGTTTCTACTGCTGTGAAGAGACACCGTGACCACAGCAACTCTTATAAAGAAAAACATTGAATTGGGTGGCTTACAGTTTCAGAAGTTTAGTCCATTATCAACATGGTGGGGCATGGCATCATACAGGCAGACATGGTGCTGGAGAAGGAGCTGAGAGTCTTACATTTTGACCCACAGGCAACAGGAAGTGAATTGTCTCACTAGACATGGCTTGAGCATATATGAGACCTCAAAGCCCACCTCCATAGTGACACTTCCTCCAACAAGGCCACACCCCCTAATAGTACCACTCCGTACAAGCTTATGGGGGCCATTACAGTCAAACTACCACAGTCCTCAATTTCAATGCTGAAATCAAAGCACAGCAGACTACACACTAAACGCGTCCTCACAGGACCACATCAGGGAACAAAATTCAACTTAACCTCAAAATGAAGTGTCTTGAGGTCTGGCCAAATGAAGACAAGAAGCTGAGAAACTGGAACTAAAGAGAAAACACTGAGGTTCTCCAAGGAAAGGACATCTCAAACTACTGACTCCACAGCTAACGAACAGCCATTGCAGAGCATGTCCTAAGCTTCAGGGGTCCTGAGGATCCAGAACCGCTGCGGCTGGTCACAGGCTGTTCTGGACACAATTCCTGACAGCATGAGATGATAAGAAATCCTCTGACAAAAACAAGAATACCAGGAATAGTGGACCAAGACAACGTGTCCAGAATTACAATGAGTGGTAGGGAAGGCTAATGGAGACCAGCAAATCCTCCCATGACCACTTTGTATTCACTCCCAAATACTCTCAGCTCCTTTATCAAGGCCCAGCTTTGTGATGTGAACCCCACGTTAGAAGAAAGTCCTCTTACCTGAGACGGAGTAGACACAGAGCTTTCTGGAATGCAGCACAGCCAGGTGAAGCATCTCGGTGCCTCTGCAAAGGGGGTAGTTTCAAAGGGTTTAAGTGTTAGTTTCAGATATAGCCTAAAAGTTGTTACAAATTATTTTCAAACACATCTCATAACTGTAACTACTGTGAGTTAATAAAACATAGACATAATTCCACAATCCTATCAACAGGCATCTGCCTCTAATTCAGGCTTCACAGAAGGCTGAGTTGCAAAGTTCCAAACCAGCCAGATCTACAGAGGGGAATAAATTAAAGAGTAAGAAGAGGAGAGGACCAGGCACGGTGGACACACCTTTAATTACTGCACTGAGGGCAGAGGCAAGCAGAGATCTGTGAGTTCCAGGCCAACCCGGTCTACAGAGCAAGGGCCAGCTGGTATAGTAAGACCTTGTGTCAAAAGAAAAAGAGTAAGAAGGAAGGGGATGCAAAAGAGGGAGGGTACATCGGGGAGGGAGAGGAGGGGGGAGGAAGAGATGCTTCCTGAGTCTGAGACCAAACACAGGCCCTAAAGAATCAACCCTGAGCCTGTCTGTGAGTCTGCTCCCACAGCGAAGAGCTCCACAGCGAAGAGCCCCACGGCGAAGAGCCCCACGCTCTGCTCCCGCTTTCTGACCAACTCACCTATGACTTCAGGCTGACCACTTAATCTCCCTGAGCCCATCCCCCTGTGGGAAATAAGAGGTTTCAATGAACTGAACGCAAGTTTGTGAAGCGCCTGAGCTGAAGGAGCATCCATGCTGTCGGTAGTAACAATGGGACGGATTACTTCCAGATGCCAACTCTCATTAGAAGTGCTGAAAACTTTCATCTCTGACTAAGTCTCAAATGGAAACAAAATAGCACCACCTACAGAGCCCTTCTCGCCGTGTCAAGTGGCTCCAGAGGCAGACATGGGGCAGAGTAGAAATCCTTAATTCTCAAGCTTCAGGGGAGCAGATGGGCACTAATGAGGAAAGGCTGTGGAAGGCTATGATTAACTGAAGACTACAGCCAGGCTGAAGGAGGCGGCTACTATTTGGTTCTGGGCTCCTGGCCAGATCTCCACAATTTCTCAAGGAAAGCCAGAAAACAGAGGTTTTATGTGAAACCTCCTGGTTCTTAAATACTAACAGCTCTTTTAAATTTAAAGCACCACAGGCCGACGTGCACACGCAGGCCTCCAGCACGGAATCTGTTAGAGTCAATGGAAAGTGCAAGGAGTAAAATTGAAGTCAGAAGACTTGGTGGTTAAGAACACTGGCTGCTCTTCTGAGTTCAATTCCCAGCATCCACATGGTGGCTCACAACCATCTGTAATGAGATCTGGTGCCCTCTTCTGGCCTGCAGGGATACACACAGACAGAACACTGAAATAAATAAATAAATAAATAAATAAATAAATAAATAAATAAATAAATAAATAAAAATAAATAGGAAAAAAAAAGACTTGATTCTGACTCTCTCTCAGAATCACTGCTCAGAGCCCGGGTTCCCTCCTTACAAAGGAAGACCTGCACTAGCTAACACACATACAATGCTGACAGACAGCTCCATTATCCCCATCCTTTGCTCTCCTGCCACAAAAATGGGACTTTCACTACTCAACTAACTACCACAGAATCATTAGTGCTTTCAGAATGTTTTTATGGACCTGGGTATTCAAAACAATACTTTCTCCATGTTCCGTAGGAGAACAAGATGGTGTGGAAAGACAGTACAATATAGAGGCAGACACAACAGGTTTGTGTCTTGGCTGTATGACTTTATACTCTAAAATTTCTTTATCTATAAATGCAGATCATTATGTCAGGTAAGATTATTGAATCCGGGCTGGAGAAGAGGCTCAGAGCCTATAACTCCAGCTCTGATGCCCTTTTCTGGACTCTGCATACATGTTACATATACATACATTCAGGCACACACACATACACATAAAATAGAAAATAAACCAATCTCTAAAAACAGATGACAAAAATAGAGAACAGAGTCTCTCATTGTCACCCTCCTTCCTTCCCAAAAAGTGGTCACAGAAGTGAGAGCTGGGCCCACTAGATAGATCAGTGTTGATCACAGTTCATGCCACAGGCCAGGCAAACATTAAACCATCTCTGTAATTGCTCGGAGAAGCAGCAGCAGAGAGAGAGGAAAGGCCGTGCTGTCTGAGTTGAGCTGGCACAGAACAGAGCATCAGGTAACAACTGCACTGAGGGCAGGAATTTTAGGATGAAAGGACTGTGTCTGTAAAGGGATAATTATTCCTCCCAACTCTCTAGCAAGTGGATCTGCCTTCTGATGAGTGGTCCCTTGGCCAGGATTGAAGGCACAACTGCAGACAAGTGCATGTCTAAAGCCAGAAGCAGATTCCTGGAGGAGAAACCCTAAGAACATGGAGGATTTGGGATGAAATTGTAACACACACAAACCATTTCTACCGTGAAAACCTAGAGATCTGGTTTCAAAGCTGTTCACTGGAATGTCAGGACTGGAGTTTCAGTTCCACCCTCAAATTCAGCCTTTCCAGGCAGGTGTGCTCACTTAGGAGCTAAGAACCCAAAGCTCCCTTCTGACATTCCTGGCCAGAGGATTTTCAACTTATGGCCAAGGACACAAACTGAGGCCCCTGACCCTGAGGTGCCTGCCCCATTTCTATCTCTCTTCCTCATCATTTTTCCTATGAAGACATAACTCTGTCACATAGAGAGCTGGGAGCAAGCAATAGTTAATATAGGAGAGCAATGAATAGGTGTTCTCATGAGTCCATCAAAAGACCCTGGTGAACTTTAATTCGCAGCTTTTAAAATAGCCTTGGTCTGTCTTTTTCTAGTTCTCTACCTAGGACTTATAATGTTAAGACATCATATTAACTCATGTTTTTAAAAATGGCAAGTTGGGTATAGCTCAGTAGTATAGAAATTGCCCAGCATGCATGAAAACCTTGGGTACAGTCCCTAGTACTACAGAGTGAATGGAGAGAAAAGGAGAGGAGCCGGGAGGACACAAGGGAAGGGGAGAGGAGAGGAGAGGAGAGGAGAGGAGAGGAGAGGAGAGGAG
>CABHPQ010168540.1:10294-28671 GCA_902168405.1 Peromyscus aztecus | reverse complement strand
GAGAGGAGAGGAGAGGAGAGGAGAGGAGAGGAGAGGAGAGGAGGGGAGAGAAGAGGAAGAAGAAGGGAAGGGAGGGGAGAGGAGAGAAGAGGGGAGGGGAGGAGAGGGAAAAGATACACAAATGTAAAGTTAGCTAGGCATAGTGATGCACACCTTTAATCCCAGCACTCAAGAAGCAGAGTTTACCTTGCTATCAGACTCAAAAAAGGGATAAACTCACTTTGCAATGACTGCTCTCAGTATCTCTTGGTAAATTAGATAAAAAGAAACAGCTTTAAGTTTTGTTTATATGAAGATAGGAAAGCTGTCTCACTTCTGTTCACTTACTTAATCTTCTCAGATCTGATGACATTTGCCAGTCTTAACAGCTCTCTCCCCCAACTCCAAGGCTACAAGCACCTTGGTAGCTCATTAGTAAGTTTCCTGTTAAAAGTACAGACAGGTGTGCCTCATTCATAGACTTCATGATACAGAATAAACTGGCTTCAGATGTCACTTCAGAGGTTCAGACTTTTAACACTGATAAATGCAGTTTTGACAAACTGTAGAGCACTGACTACAGACAGTCTTGGGAGTCCTTACATTTCTGTAGATTTTACTGGTCCCAGCTTTTAGAGACAAGTTAGCACTGGAGAGGTTAGGGAAGACTTGCTCCTTCTTCTTCACTCACCTAACCACTTCCACTCAGTAAATTTCCTCTGGTAATAGATTTAAAGATATGTTTCATTGGGCTGAAACCAGGCCCTAGAAAATGTTCATACCTTTCAACCCAAAGCCATAGCTTTCGCTATGACATCAAGATGTAAATCTGTTCCAGTTGTTTTACAAACACTTGCAGGTTCCTGCACAGGTCCACCTCTCCTGCCAGACTCCTGCCGAGGCCAAACCCTCAGGGGCCCTCCAAATACACCACCAGCCACTGCACCATCCGAAGACACCAACCGGACGAATACTGGCAGGTTGACTTTACCCACGTGCCCACTTGTGAAGACTCCGTTATCACCCAATTTGCTGACACTTTTACAGGATAGATAGAGGAATTTTTCCACCTCCAGCAGATGTGATGGCTCCTGTACTCTTGACTTGGTGGGCTATTTCCCCAAGCTCCTGGAACATCATTGCTGGTACCACCACTCCAGACTCAAGGGCATATCTGCTCTTTCGTCTGGCTCTTCCACCCTTGCCTCTTCTGTACAAGCAAGGCACTTCTCTGTCCCATTCTTGTTTGTGGGGTTTTATTTATTTTTTGTTTTGTTTTGTTTTTTGAGACAGGGTTTCTCTGTGAAACAGTCCTGGCTGTCCTGTAATTTACTCTATAGACCAAGCTGGCCTCAAACACACAGAGATCCTGCCTCTGCCTCCCAAGTGCTGGGATTAAAGGCGTGTGCCACCACCATCTGGCTTTCTGTCCCATTCTTTCTGGCAGTTATCACTCTCCCCATGGCTAGCCCCACTCATGAGGCCAATGATAACAATCTTGATTTTTTTTTCTAGCAACTTGCCTTCTCAGCTCCCTCAAGGGGTCTCCAGAATGACAGCTAACTGAATGCTTCTTCACTCACACCTCCCACTGTGAGTGACTCTGACTCTCAACTTCTCCCTCCCTACTTCACCCAAAATCAGCAGGAAGCAGTCTCGGGAGTTCGGTGCCCTCATTCCCCCCACTTGCTATCCATGCCTCACCTTTTTATAATGATCAAAAAGCATTCTCGCCCATCCCTTGGGGACCCACCCAGCATCCTGACATCTTCTTATGAAAGTCCCCTTTCAGAAAAAAACCCTCCCCTTCTCTCTCTCTTCCTTCCTCTCTCCCTCTCTCTCTTTCCCTCTCTCTCTCTCTCTCTCTTCCCTCTCCCCTCCCCCTTTAATAATAAAATTTTCCACGTGGATGGCATGGCTTTCCACGGCGCCATGCCGCTGCCCACCGCACATGCATGGTTTAGCTGTCTTTTCGCCTTGGCTCAAACCCGCCGAGGCTGTCATGCACTGTTTCACAGCACAATGCAGGCCATAAAAGTCTTACTTCACACACTGGCCTGATGCATTCATGGTCCATGTCTCCAACAAAATGAAGCATGTCCCTGGAAGAGAGCTCATACTTGTGCTGGCTAGCTTTATGTCAACTTGATACTGCTAGTGGTCACTGGAGAGAAGGGAGCCTCAACTGAGAAAATGCCTCCAAAAGATCAGGTGATGGGGAGGCCTGTAAGGCATTTTCTTAATTAGTGATTGATGGAGGAAGACCCAGCCCATTGTGGGCAGTGCCATCCCTGGGCTGGTGGTCCTGGGTTCTATAAGAAAGCAGGCTGAACAAGACATAGGAAACAGCCAGTAAGCAACAACTGTTATGGGAATTCTGTCACCAGTCCACTAGCCAATTGAGAGGTGCATTTTGGTCCAAGAGGCGGAGTTTACACTGGAGAGGGATGTGACAGAGAAGGGGCAGCCTTTTCAAGTCAGAAGCAAGTGACTGCAGGTGTTAGGCGGTGGCTTGTGAGTCGGTTCAGGGTCCTCATTTGTTCTTTACTATTTGTGCACGGATTTTTTTGTTGTTGTTAATAAACGGTAAAGAAATCATTTATCAAGCATCCTCCATGACCTCTGCCTCAGCTCCTGCATCTTGGTTCCTGCCCACTCTGAGTTCCTATCCTGACTTCCTTCAATGATGAACGGTGATGTGAAAGTGTAAGCCTAAAAGCCCTTCCGTCCCCAACATGCTTTGGTCATTGTTTCCTCACGGCAACAGTAACCCTGTCTAGGACAATACGTGAGAGGGTTCTTTGGTTTTCAAGCAGATGTCAGGATTCTGAATAATGGTGCCAATAACAATGAACAAATGGAGTGAACCACGGTTCGTACAGGGTTCAGGGACTAATGAGATGTAAGAGGGCACAGGGGGTTCACAAAGACGGGGCAAGCCCACTCCGCCTGCATGATAACTTCCACAATACTTTTTTAACTTTATATTTATTTGTTTCATTTTCAGACAAGGTCTCATGTAGCCCAGGGTGGCCTTGAACTCCTGTCCTCCTGCTCTGCCCCGCAAGTGGTGGGATCACAGGCACAACCAGACTGGCTTTTTTTTTTAATGTGTGTGGGTATTTTGCCTGCATGTATATTTATCTATACACCACATGCATGCAGTGCCCACAGAAGCCAGAAGGGAGCACTGAATTCCCTGAAACTGGAATTACAGACAGCTGTGAGCTGCCATGTGGGTCCTGGGAATTGAACCTGGATTCTCTGGAAGAGTGGCCAGTGCTCTTAACCACTGAGCCAGTTCTCCGGCCCCTAGATTTATTTAAATTAAAATATAATTACATTATTTTCCCCCTTCTTTCTGCTTCCCAACCCCTCCTGTGTTCTCCCCTATTGCTTTCTCAAATAACCTGCTTCTTTTTCTTTGATATTATGGTGAGGGGTGGGGACATGCACAAACTGAATTAACCACTAGGGTGCTAAATTAGGGGTGCTTGATCCTCCTTCTCTGGACAGCCATTGCCTGCCCATAGTTCTCTGACTAGAGGTGGGGCCCTGTGAGATTTTCTCCCTTACACATTAGCATATCTATCAATACTGTCATTGTTCAGAGGTCCCTGTGCTCACAGGTAAGGAATGTTAAACACACAGGGTTGTCTCGTCAAGGAAGAGATGTATAACCTGTTTACAGCCCAGAAGCTGGGAATGGACATGGTTAAGAGCGTGGTGACCTCTGTGCTTTCTGCATGGCTGAGGTCACACCTGGCTCCTCCTGACTCTTACACAGTCCTCCTCCCCAGACCCTTATCTTGAGCATTGTCTTAGTTAGGGTTTCTGCTGCTGTGAAGAAACCCCACGATACTGCTGATTTTCCATCATTCATGTGAATCTACTGATATTCTAACTACTGTCTGCAGCCCTGGGGCCCCCTAGTCAGCACCCCACCACTCAGGCTGCAGCCTGGTGGGACTTCCAGTCCTGCTGGTCCCATTCTGTCACTGTTGTCAAATATAGTTTTTAACTCTCTACCGTTGTATTTACCAATAAGGACTTGGGATTCATATGCTGGAGTGAAAACCTGCTAGCTCAGAGAGGCTGAGAAGCAAAACCTTCCTTTTTGGCAGAGACACAGCAAGAGAGCATCTCTTCAGCTACCCCAAACCAAAAACCACGAAACTCCAAGTCCCTCCCTACTCCTTCCTGTGCATCTCTCTGTCTGTTTTTCTGGCTTCTCTATACTCTCTATGGCTAATTCCTATCAACTAGTTGCTGGCTCCACCTCCTGACCTAAGGTTGATTTTTAACAGTCTCAGGTTTCACAGTGTGATCAAATATCCCACAGTAGACCATGACAACTCTTATAAAGGAAAATGTTTAATTGGGGTGGCTTAGAGTTCAGAAGTTTAGTTCATTATCCTCATGGCAGGACCGAGGCAGCATGCAGGCAGACATAGTGCTGGAAAAGGAGCTGAGAGTCCTACATCTTGACCCACAGGCAACAGGAAGTGGTCTGTCTTACTGGGTGTGGCTTGAGCATATATGAGACCTCAAAGCCTGCTTCTACAGCAACACACTTCCTCCAACAAGGCCACACCCACTCTAACAAAGTCTCCTAATAGTGCCACTCCCTTTGGGGGCCGTTTTCCTTCAAACCACCACATTCCACTCCCTGGCCCCAAAGGCTTATAGCCATATCATAATGCAAAAATGCATTCAGTCCAATGTCAAAAGTCACCATAATCTATAACAGTCTCAAATTTATTTAAAGGTATGAAGTTCAAAGTCTTTTCTGAGATTCATGCAATCTCTTAACTATAATTCCCTGTAAAATCAAAAAGCAAATCACATACTTCCGACATATAATGGTACAGGGTATACATTGTGAGAGGGCCAGGCAAATACCATGACAGGCTCCTAATAACTCAGTTAAGAACTAGGCCTCAGTTCCTGTCTCTTAAAACACAGGAAACTGCATGCAGCCTGGGCTAAGCCCCTTCCCCCTCCACAGGTAATAACCAAATAAGGACAAAGCCTGGGGCCTGTCCAGACTTGCTCAAGAATGGAAAAGCTGTGGCCTTAGTCCACCCCTGCTAGCCCCTGCACCAGGTATAGCCTGACTCTCCCAAAAAGTCAGGATACTCTTCCCGGCTGAACCGTCCTAGCAGCTCCAGGCCTGACTCTCCTGAGCAGTCAGAATAACTTCCCCTCCAGGGCAGAGTTGTCCTAAGCAGCTTGAGGTATCCGGGACACCTTGCTGTCCAGGGCTGCTGTCTCATCACAGCTCCAGCCATCACCTGACTCCCCAAGTGGTCAGGATACCTTTCCCCCAGAATTGCAAAACTCACATTTTGGTGCCGAAATCTGGGACCAAATCCACAGAGTTGCAACAAATTTACTTACACATAGCAACTCATAAAGGGGGAGAGATAAGGAAAGAGAGAGAGAGAGAGAGAGAGAAGAAAGTACTTTGAAACATTTTTCATAGGGACAAAACATACTTCATGGATTGAGCTGACTTCTTTCAAGACAGGATCTTTCACTTTAAATAAGTAGTTCATTTTAAATTCAAAACTATGAAGAAAAGTAATAGTAATTTGCATCTTTGTATACTTATTAAACAGATATTTACCTGAGGTGTTCTTTAATGAGTAAATATTCAGCTTGGTCTATAAGCTTATCTCTGTCCCGATGCTGTAATGTCTCATTTCTCAAGTTTATTACTACAAAAAATGTTCTCAGTATAGAAGTGAGCTTGCTGGACAATCATGAAGACCACTATTCAGTTCCCAGCACCCGTACAACAAGGGAGGCGTCCTTTACCCAACTGTAACTAGCTCCAAAGGGGGCAGGAACAGGAGGACTACTGGGGCTTTGGGGCTAGCATACCCAAGAAACTGCAAGCCCTAGGTTCATGTTCACTCTCTAAAAGGAAGACATACACGCACATACACTCACACAGACATGCACACTAATAAATCACTAACTCATCTTAAATGTACATGTTTCAACATAAAAAGTGTTCAGAACATGTTGCTTGCCTGCAAGACATGTATCTATATTGTACAATCCATGAAATAATATTTTAAATCCGTAAAAGTGTCCCCATGAGGCACAGATGTGATGCCCAAGAGGAAACTCCCACACTCACGAGACAAACTTCCCGACTTCCACTTGAAGCACAGGGTCCCGCAGGTGCACTTCTAGGAGTAAATCTTCAGCCTGAGGCCCATCTCCAGTTTTCACAGAATGGGGGTTAAAGATTCTCAAGTAGCCCATGAAGCTGCCCACGATGATTTTATCTGTATACAGATTTTTAAAAGACAGAGTAACAAACAGACATTAGCAAATATCGTTGGGAATCAACTTTCTGAAGACTAAAGAAGTCAAAATATTAAAAGATCCTAACCTTGCTTCAAACACAGAGTCACTCTACCAACAGATGATGTGATTAAAGGGAACTTATGAATAACACATACCTTCTCAAAAAACAGCTCTCTGCTGTGAATGATTGATTGATAAATAAAACACTGATTGGCCAGTAGCCAGTCAGGAAGTATAGGCGGGACAAAGAGAGAGGAGAGGTCAGGGAAGTGGAAGGCTGAGGCAGAGAGACACTGCCAGCCACTGCCATGAGAAGATGTTAAGATACCGGTAAGCCATGAGCCATGTAGCAACTTACAGATTAATAGAAATGGGTTAATTTAAGATATAAGAACAGCTAGCTAGAAGCCTGAGCCATTAGGCCAAACAGTTTAAATAATATAAGTGTCTATGTGTTTATTTTATAAGTGGGCTGCGGGACTGTGGGGGGCTTGGCAGGACCCAGAGAGAAACTCTCCAGCTACAGCTCTCCATCACTAAAAGTCAAGGATACTAGTAAAAATGAGTGTGTTTTTCTTAAGCATCAATTGGTATCCATCATAATTCAGCTCAATGACAGCAAGTCACTGTCTCAAAAGACTGATAAAGATTACAGACTTGTTTCATAATGGAATGTTAATTCTATAATTGATTACGACTGTTGAAGACACTCATTGGAGTGCCCCTGTTAACAGTGAATGGTCTTGGGCACAGTAGGTTAAGGAAGGAATTTGTACAGGAATGTAAATGATGTCTTCCAAAAAGATATGTTCAAATCCTTGTTCCAAGTACCTGTGTATGTGATGCAGTCTGAAAAGTCTTTGCAAATATAATCAAGTTAAAATGGGGATACAACTGTCCTGTAGGGAAAATGACATAGAGGAATCCAAATGCCAAATTATGATACAAAGCAGCCAGGTGAGCTGGCACAGGCGTGTAATCCTAGCACTTAGAAGCTGCCTCAGTTACTTTTCTATCACCTATGACAAAGGCAACTTATCAAAGAAAATGTTTGATTTGGGGCTTATGAGTTCAGAGCCATGACAAGGCACACAGCAGCAGGTGTGGCAGCAGGTGGGCATGGCACTGGAGTAGTAGCTAAAAGCTTTCCTACATCCTTTCCCAAAAGTAGGAAGCAAAGAGAGAGTGTGTGAACTGGGAATGGAACGGACTTTTGGAACCTCAAAGCCTATCCCAGTGACATACCTCCTCCAACAGGGCCACTTCCTAATCCTTCCCAAACAGTTCCACCTACCGGGGACCAAGCATTCAGATATATGAGCCTATGGGGCCATTCTCATTCACACCACCACAGAAGCTGAGGGAAAACAGAGAATAAGTTGGGGGCTGGGATATGTCCATCTGACAATACTGGCAGAAATTGGAATGATACATCTACAAACCAAGAGTGTCTTGAATTACTGGAACTTAGAAGAAACAAATAAGGACCCTAGAAGAAGAAGCTAAAGAGATGGCCCAGCAGTTAAGAGCACTGACTACTCTTGCATAAGGACCCGAGTTCAGTTCTCAGCACCCACAAGGTGGCTCACAACCACCTGCAACTCCAGTTCCAGAGTATCCGATGCCCTCTTCTGGCCACCATTGGGTATTGGAACATATGGTACATGTGACTCACACCAGCAAACACATATACAATACACATAAAATAAACAAATAAATGAATATTTAAAAATAATACTAGAAGAGGCAAAGAAATACTAGAAACCAGAGAAACAGTATGGCCCTGACAACATCTTGATTTCCAAAGCTTAGCATCTACAACTATGACAGAATATGTTGCTGTCATTTTAAGTCATTAGAGTGATACTTTGTTATAGTGATATTAAGAGATAAATCTTTATCTGTGGTTGGTATGTAAAATGAATAAAACATTTTTAATTAAAAAAAGAAACCAATCATCCATTTCAGAGGCAGTCTGCCTTTCCTTTACTCGGTGTTTACTGAGCCAGGCCATGGACTAAGCAGACTAACTCTAGGTCCTCAGCATCACCAGGAAAGGCACTCCCATGGGGACCTCAGTCCTAAAGAAACACAAAGCCATCGGGAATCCAGAAGACCCAATGGCAGCATTCTGGAGGTCTGCAAGATCAGTGACGCCATGATCATTTCTGCCCCTGTCAAGTTCCAGCCAGACAAACCCTGCTTTGTAGTTGGAAGGGTGTTAGTATTCTCAGTCCTTCTTCATTTATCATGATGTCCTATTACTTATAGCCAAAAGAAAAGTTAATTGATGTTGAAATTAACACAGAGAATAAATGTAAGCATGAATATCTGCTGTGGGATGGTCTGTAGTTCAAATGTGTTGCTCTGATTGGTCAATAAATAAAACACTGATTGGCCAGTGGCCAGGCAGGAAGTATAGGCAGGACTAACAGAGAGGAGAATGGAGAGAACAGGAAGGTGGAAGGAGACACTGCCAGCCGCCACCATGACAAGCAGCATGTGAAGATGCCGGTAAGCCACGAGCCATGTAGCAAGGTATAGATTTATAGAAATGGGTTAATTTAAGATATAAGAACAGTTAGCAAGAAGCCTGCCACGGCCATACAGCTTGTAAGCAATATAAGTCTCTGTGTTTACTTGGTTGGGTCTGAGCGGCTGTGGGACTGGCAGGTGACAGAGATTTGTCCTGACTGTGGGCCAGGCAAGAAAACTCAAGCTACAGATATCCCTGCAAGAAGGATATTTGGCATCTTGTGCTCTGTGGGAGCACCAAGCAGTAAGGCTCCTATCCATGCTCTAGGTGGGGTTTGAGAGCACCACGCAAAGAAACAGAATAGATAAATTATCACAGTTCATCTTCTGGGACCTGGTGCTCTGCCCTAGATTGTTATCAGATGATTCGATAAAACACTGATCAAAACCATGGACAGGAGGAAAGGGTTGGTTTGTCTTATAGGTTAGCCTATTATTAGCACTGGTCGGGGCAGGAACCTGAAAGCAGGAACTAGAAACAGAGACCATGGAGGAAAAGCAATGTGTGCTCCTAACTGCTGAGTCATCTCTCCAGCCCCTAATGGAATTGTCCTAGGATTCTTCTCTAGGGGACTGTGGTGGTTTGAATGAGAAGGACGCCCCATAGGCATCACCAGGGAATGGCACTATTTGAATGAATAAAGAGGTGTGGCCTTGTTGGAGGAAGTGTGTCACTGGAGGTGGACTTTGAGATTTCAGAAGCTCAAGGCAGGCCCTGTGTCACTCTCTCTTCCTGCTGCCTGCAGATCCAGATGAAGAACTCTCAGATACTCCTGCAGCACCATGTCTGCCTGGGTGCCACCATGCTTCCCGCCATGATGATGATGGATTGAACCTCTGGACTGTAAGCCAGCCCCAGCTTTCTTTCTTTCATAAGAGCTGCCATGACCGTGGTGTTTCTTCACAGCAGAACACTGACTAAGACAGGGACTAATGCTCACTTGCACAGATGCACTTGACAAAAGCAAACACCCATGCTCTACAAGTATCCTGAGTACTGACTTTGAGTTCTACCAATTCTAGAGGGCCAGAAAGACGGTGTTACAGAGGATGGAACTGGTAGAGCAGATGTCCTGAGAAGACTGGGAGAGGCAGGATCAGGATCAGAGACAAAAGGGCTCATCAGATTTAAACAGGCATGGGAACTTTTCTTTCTAATCTTCTTGTCTTTGTCACAATGGGAGAAAAAAATCTCTAGGCTCTGCATTGTCCCCCTCTTTCTTACCTGTGCTTTTTATAGCTAGTTTCTTTAAGGAGCCATAGTCCCTGTACCTCCCACTCTCTGTCACTCACTCACTACATATCTAGAAGTGAATATTCATCCACCCTCATCAAGAACACTAGTTAGCAGCTGGAGAGATGTACTGTTCTTGCAGAGGACCCCAGCTGGGTCCTCAGCATCCATGTCAAGTGCCTCACAAGTAACTATCTGAAAATCTCACTCCAGGGGACCTGACATCTGGACTCTGCAGGCTCCTGCATTCTTGGGCACATAACCCACACACAAATTCAGACAAACGCATATAATTTATAAAAAGTAATAAAAATAAATCTTTTTTTAATGCAAAGAACACTAATGAATCACTTGCTACTAAATGGATTGAGAACTTTTCATTCCTCTTGTCATTAAAAACTCTGCCTCTCATAACTGGATGTCAACATGTAGAAGACTGCAAATAGATCCATATCTGTCACCGTGTATAAAGCTCAAGTCCAAGTGGATCAAAGACCTCAACATAAATCCAGTTACACTGAACCTGATAGAAGAGAAAGCAGGAAGGAACACATTGGCACAGAAGACCACTTCCTAAATCTAACACCAGTAGCACAGACACTGAGAGCAACAATTAATAAACGAGACCTATTGAAACTGAAAAGCTTTTGTAAGGCAAAGGACACGGTCAATAAGACAAAACAACAGCCTACAGAATGGGAAAAGATCTCCACCAACCCCACATCTGACAGAGGGCTGATCTCCAAAATATATAAAGAACTCAAGAAACTAGACATCAAAATACCAAACAATCCAATTAAAAAATAGACTACAGAGCTAAACAGAGAATTCTCAACAGAAGAATCTCAAGTGGCCAAAAGACATTTAAGGAAGTGCTCAACATCCTTAGTCATCAGAGAAATGCAAATCAAAATGACTCTGAGATACCATCTTACACCTGTCAGAATGGCTAAGATCAAAAACACTGAAGACAGCTTACGTTGGAGAGGATGTGGAGCTAGGGGAACACTCCTCCACTGTTGGTGGGAGTGCAAACTTGTACAGCCACTTTGGAAATCAGTATGGCAGTATCTCACAAAATTGGTAATCAACCTACCTCAAGACCCAATAATACCACTCTTGGGCATATACCCAAGGAATGCTCAATCATACCACAAGGACACATGCTCAACTACATTCATAGCAGCATTATGCATAATAGCCAGAACCTGGAAACAACCTAGATGTCCCTCAACTGAAGAATGGATAAAAAAAAATTGTGGTACATATACACAATGGAGTACTACTCAGCAGAGAAAAACAATGACATCATGAAGTTTGCAGGCAAATGGATGGAACTAGAAAATATCATCCTGAGTGAGGTAACCCAGACTCAGAAGGACAAACATGGTATGTACTCACTCATAAGTGGATACTAGATGTAAAGCAAAGGATAACCAGACTGCAACCCACAGCTCCAGTGAGACTAGCTAGTAAAGAGGAAACTAGGAAGGATGCATGGATCACCCAGTAAAGGAGAAATAGATGAGATCTATATGAGCAAACTGGGGGTAAGAGGGGGTGATGGAGGGCAAGGAATGGGGGATGAGAACATAGGGGAACAGGAGGTTTGAGCTGGAACAGGGACAGAGTGGGAGATCAAGGAAAGAGATACCATGATAAATGAAGACATCATGGAAATAGGGAAAAGCAGAGTACTAGGGAAATTCCCAGGAACCCACAAGAATGACCCCACCTTAGACTACTGGCAATAGTAAAGAGGGTGTCTGAACTGGCCTACTCTGGTGATCAGATGGCTGAATACCCTAACTGTCATCATAGAGCCCTCACCCAGTGACTGATGGAAGCAGATGCAGAGATCCATGGCCGAGTGCCAGGCCAAGCTCCAGGAGTCCAATCGATGAGAGAAAGGAGGGATTCTATGAGCAAGGGACATCGAGATCATGATGGGAGAAAGTACAGAGATGACCAACCAAACTAGTGGAAACCCATGAACTGTGGACCAATGGCTTAGGAGCCCCCATGGTACTGGATTAGGCCCTGTGGATAGGCAAGACAGTTGTTTAGCTTGAACTGGTTAGGGGGCCCCCAGGTAATGGGACTGGGATCTGTCCCTGGTGCATGAGTGGGCTTTTTGGAGCCCAGTGACTATGGTGAGACACCTTTCACAGCCTTGGTGAGGGGAGGAGGGGCTTAGACCTGCCTCAGCTGAATATACCAGGCTCTGCTGACTCCCCATGGGAGACCTTGCCTTGGAGGAGGTGGTAAGGGGAGGTGGGTTGGGGGGTAAGGCTGGGAGACAGGAGGAGGGAGGAGAGGGGGCCTGTGGTTGGTGTGTAAAATGAATAGAAAATTTAATAAAAATTTCAAAAAAGAAAAAGAAAGAAAGTAAAAGGAAAGGAGTAATATTTATATCACCAGATTAATTTTCTTTCTTGGAAGCCAATGAATATCTGAATTGCAAAGTAAGAGCTCATGAAATATAAACTATTTAAACTTAGTACAAATTTCATACTGTAATAATATAGAACTAGACCATTTTTCTTCTTCTTTTTTTTTTTAATAGTTTTTCAAGACAACTATTTTCAAGACAAGGTTTTCTTTCTGTAGCCTTGACTGTCCTGGAACTCCCTCTGCAGACCAGGTTGACCTTGAACTCACAAAGATCTGCCTGCACCACCACTGCCCAGCTTGACCTAGGCCCTTCTTAAAGACCACTTAAAACATGAATATTCGGAGAAGCAAGTAATGTAAGAACAGGACAGTAGCTGGTTTTTGTAAAGCAAAAAACAAAAGCAATGACTTAGCAATTATTTCCCCTCACTAACAGAATTAGCATGATTTTATTACAGCATTAATGTTTCCAGATTCAATTAGAAAAGCACATCATAGCCAGGCAGTGGTGGCACACAACTTTAATCCCAGCACTCGGGAGACAGAGGCAGGCAGATCTCTGTGAGTCCAAGGCCAGCCTGGGCTACAGAGTGAGATCCAGGACAGCCAATGCTAAACAAAGAAACCCTGTCTCAAAAAACAAAAAAGAAAAGAACATCATTTTCATTATAAATAATTTCTAAAATGAATTTTTTATTTTAAATATTTTACTAGCTCTTCCTTAAAAGATCCCACTTGGTAGCAAATCAAGTGCCATATGATTTGTCTATTAATTCCACCAAATTAATATGACAGAATGAACAAAAGCCAGAATGATATCAACAATAAAGCAGAGGGAAGAACTCTGTCAGCTGCCATCTACACACTACTTATAAGAAAACACCAGACATGGTGGCACATGCTCATAATCGTAACCTCAGGAGGATCAGAGTGAGATTGGGGCCAGCCTGGACTACCTCAGGAAAGTTTATCTCCAAAAAAGGGCAGGTGGAGAAGAGGAAGCAGGAGGAGGCACATTCAAACCTAGGTTATAATTATGACCTGCAGTCAGTCATGTTCTATTAAGTTCATATTCTCATTTCTTTAAATCTTTGCTCAGTGGGGAAATGCAGTCTATAGCCCAATATCAGAAAACTTCCTGAGGCCTGAGTTCAGTCCCCAACACTGGGGAGACAGAAGCACACCCACAACCCCCTTACCTTGTCCATCTCCACTGTTGTCAACGTCAGCCAAACACAAGCAGCCTTGATCAAACTCTTCCTTCTCACCCAGCACAGTAGACCACCAATCACGAGCCTTAAATAAGGACATGTTCTTTCACCCTAAAAATAAAACATTCATTTATAATAAAAAAAATCACTTTATAAAAAGGAAGAAGTCAAATTATCCCATTTGCAGATCACATGATTCTCTTTTTAAAAGACCCTATATAATTTACTAGAGAATTCTTAGATGTAAAAACACTTACTGTAAAACTATAAGATACAAAATCAATATTTAAAAACAAGCAATAGCCTTCACATACACCAGAAAGAAATTAGAAAAACTAGACTATTCATAAGAACTCCCAAAACTGTCAAGTACCTATGGGCCATAGAGATGACTATGTTAACAGTGCATACTGATCAGCTGGGTGGTGGCGGCGGCGGCAGCAGCGCACGCCTTTAATCCCAGCACTCAGGAGGCAGAGGCAGGTGGATCTCTGTGAGTTTGAGGCCAGCCTGGTCTACCGAGCAAGTTCTAGGACAGGCTCCCAAGCTACACAGAGAAACCCTGTCTCAAAAAAAAAAAAAGGAATACATACTAATATTCCAGAGGACCTGAGTTTGATTCCCAGCACTCATATTAGGTGGCTCATAACTGCCTGTAACTCCAGGTCCTGGGGATCTGGTGACCTCTTCTGGCCTCCAATGACACTGTACTCAGGTGCATAAACCCACATAAAGACATATACACATAATTTTAAAATAATAGTAATAAGATAAATTACTTTAAATAGTAAGTACACCTAACTAACAAATTGAAACATCAAGAGTTTGAAAAGGGAAATTAAAGATGCTAAGCGATAGAAAGATCTATGATCTTGGATTAGCAGAATTAATATGTCAAAAAAAGGATATACCACCAAAAGTAATTTACAGATTTTATGCAATATTTAGCAAAATTCTGATGCCTTATTGCACAGATCCAAGTAATCATATAAGACACAAATAACCAAAGCAATGCTTAACGGTAAGAACACAACTGGAGGTGTGACAAAATCCAGCCTTAAACTATACAACAGAGTCACAGTGACAACCACAGCCTGGTCCTGACACAGAAACAGACAGGCAGACCTCTGGGACAGAAGAGAGGACCCAGACAGAAACCAACAAAGCCGTTGGTTATGACCACCCGTTCACAAAGGAGGGAAACACGCAGTAGCAAGGAGCCCCTGGGCAATGAACGGTGCTGGCAAAACTGGGCGTCCTGGGGGGGGGGTCGTTAATTAGATCCCTCCTTTCCTCTGCACAGAATCAACTCAAAATGTATCAGAGACCTTAACTGAAAACCTGGAATGCTGACAGTGCTGCAGGGGACCAGGGAGAATGTTCTTCCAGACACTGGGCTATCTCAGCGGGACTTTGGAGCCCTCAGTTCTAAATGGGATGTCTATCAAATCCTCCCCTCAAGGCTCAGGGATCTATGTGGAAGAGGAAGTGGGAAGACTGTGAGAGCCAGAGATGATGGCTGACTCTGTGTTTTCTAGACACAGGCAGATGCATGAACTCACAGAGACTGTGCAGCATGCACAAGTCCCGCACAAGCTTAAGCCAGATGGGTCCCGGACTCTCATCCCTAACCAAGACTCTCTAACCGTTTTCTCCGGTGAACTCTCTCTAGGTATATTAACCACGTCAGGCAGGCCTCATGCCCAGGAGTAGCTGACCAACACAAAACGAACTTGATGGCGTTTTTGTAGATATTTTTGTCCCACTTTGCTCTGCTTGGGCATTTTTTGTCTTACTGGTCTTTTGCTTGTTTATTTTTATTTCTATATTTATGTCTTTGTACAGGTTTTTGAATGTATGTTTCTTGCTTCTTTGTTTTATTTAAAAAAAAAGAAAGAAAGAAAGAACATAAAGTTGGGTGGGTAGGAAGTAGAGAGGATCTGGGGGTGCCGGGGGATGGAAAAACATGACTAAAATATATTGTGTGAAAATTATTTCAGTGAAGAAACTAAACCATACATATATATATATATAATAATAATAAAACAAAAGAGGATTTACAAAGATAGAGGGAGAAAAGACACTGGGTGGGCAAGAATGTTCTGAATGGAACCCACGGCGCGGGAACATCCCCAGATGGGACAGATGGGACTACGTGAAACACAGTGTCTGCACAGCAAAGGAAACTGACAGCAAACAGCCCAGAGCAGGAGAAACCCTTCCACTTATGCTCCAGACGGGGGCTAACATACAGAACTTACAAAGAACCGCCAAAATTAAATGCCAAAGAAATAAAACTGACAGTCAGCAAAGGTGCTAATGAGATGAACAGTCTACCAACATGTGATATGGTGCATTACCTGGCTTGTTCACTGCCTTAAAGCTCGAGGGCGCCTCACTTTTAACTGTCCATGGGCCAGAAGCACCCCAGCCTTGGCAAGCAGGGAGGACACAACAACCAACAGAAGAGGAACAGCAGGCCCAGGGCAGGACACGTCTGTGAACACACCACACATCTGAAAATCACAACATCAGTAACAGTGACAGTTTAGGGCCGAAATGACCGACGCTGGCAACCACACGCTTCTGAACCTGTACTGATAAATTACGATGGTGGTGGTGGCCGTGGTCTTCTTATTGTCGTGATTATTGTTACTGCTATTACTATGTATAAAGAACAAATTCTTTACAGTGAGTGGGATTGGCAACCTATGCTTACACCTTTTAAAAATCTCAGCAGGGCAGAAATCCAGACTACAAGCTTTCTCTACAGTAAATCCAGCAGCTTCTCTTATGAACTATTGGCTAAAAACCTGAAATTATTAACAAGACTAGAAAACCCACCCACACTACACTGGCTCAAACTGGAGATTCCCTAGAAGAGGAAAGGATAAAAAGCAACCACTTTCTCCCAGCTGTGTGCAGGGCTCGGCTCTGCCTTTCTAGGAAGCCTGCCACTCTGTGAGAGCTCTGCTGCTGTCACTCATGTCTGACACCCGTGGACACCAATTCCTCTGTCTGTGCACGTGTGTGATATGATGCTAGTCAGGCCAGAGAACTGTTATTACACCACGAGCATCACCTGGACTCTTAGTTTCTACACACACAGAGAAACAATGTATTTAGGGTGTACACAGCCGGGGAGTTGGGAGAGGGAGGGACGAGACAGGACAGGACGGGGATGGATCACTGTGATGACTCTGGTGTATATTATCAACTGAGGCCACCCAAACTCAGAGAGGAAAAAAAAACACGTTCTCCCTCATGTTACAACTCTGGTCTACAATGTATAGACACAGACACATAAACAGTTTTTACTGATTGTTGTAACTGTGGGTATCAAAACATTTAGAAAGGGTAATTTGGGGTGATAGTAAAGACAGAAGGAAAAGGGTCACAGGCATCATCAAAGAAGATATCAACCTGTCTTTCTCACTTCAACTCTGTCATACTTTTTCTCTTTTGTGGTAGATGAGTGAATTAAAAATATAATTGAAGCCGGGTGTTTGTGGCGCACGCCTTTAATCCCAGCACTCGGGAGGCAGAGCCAGGTGGATCTTTGTGAGTTCGAGACCAGCCTGGGCTACCAAGTGAGTTCCAGGAAAGGCGCAAAGCTACACAGAGAAACCCTGTCTCGAAAAAAACAAATATATATATATACATATATATATATATATGTATATATATATATATATATAACTGATAGTGAAAATGTAATACCCGAAGTGAAGATCCAAGGCTTCAAAATGGCCATCCTAGCTGTATATTCATGGATATATATAGGGGTTAAGTTTGAGCAGCTACTTTTGGGGAGTTGGTTTTTCGAGACAGGGTTTCTCTGTGTAGCCTTGGCTGTCCTGGAATACTCTGTAGACCAGGCTGGTCTCGAACTCATAGGGCGGCCTGCCTCTGTCTCCCAAATGCTGGGATTAAAGGTATGTGCTACCTTAATCTTACTGTGCAATTTTTTATTTGTGAATTAGTTATAATCAAATGACTTTTAAAAGTAAAGACCTTTAAAATAAAAACCTTTGGTTTTTGGTTGTTGTTGTTTTTACAGACAGGGTTGGTATATCCCAGGCTGGCCTTGAACTCCTGTAGTTGCACCTCCACATCTCGTGTGCTGGGATCACAGTCATCTGCCACCACACCCTGCTCAGATTAATTCTCTCTTAAAGCACAGCAAATTAAACTTGCGTAGCCTTGAGATTAACATTTGCAGTTAACTTTAACTCTCTGTATTATGTACACAAGCAGGAAAACACAATTCCAAACGGCTGCTAACATTAATCAGACATTCTGCAGCATCATTAGGAATTATCCTGAGAAACTATATATTCATTTTAGACTAATCTATTTTCTGAGAACTTGAGGAAGGAATTACACAGAAATGGGGAAAAAAACTTCTCTACAGGACAATTTCAAAATTGAAGAGTACTACTTAGCACAAAAATCTTTAACAAAATAACCTAACTTCCTTTCAGAGCTGACTGCATTGTCCTCCGCACTGGAACTGCAGGCACCCAGGGAGCTCCTGTTTCCTCCAAAAAAGGCAAGGTGGAAACGAGAATTTACACAGAGACAGATGGAGAGAGACAGAGGCCAGGAAAACGGGTTTGTAGGTCTGTATACCTACAGTGTGTCCTCAGATGATCACAGCCCATACCATGATTTCCTACACAGAGTGAGCACCTACAGTGTGC
>CABHPQ010168539.1:0-55187 GCA_902168405.1 Peromyscus aztecus | reverse complement strand
GACCGCCACTTGCAAACGACCTGTCTCACGCTCTCTCTGTCTCTCACTCTGTCCTCTCTCTGTCTCTCTATCTCTCTCTCTCTCTCTCTCCTATACTAACTTGTTTCAAATTGGAAGTAAGGATATGTATTGCCCAAGGGATTAAAAAGAAAAAGAAAATTTAAAAAAAAAAAGAAGAAGAAAAAGAAAAAGAGGATGTGTCCCATCAGGGGAGGGAGGGGGTGGGGAGAATCCAAATAGTATTTTTGTGGGGAAATATCTAATATACCTTCAGTCAACTTGACCAGTCAGTCCTGGATTTTAGAGATCATTGTCTGAAAGTACATCATTTGGACCTGAACCGCTGTCCCCTGGCGCTCCACCCCTAAAACCCCCGGCATCTTTCCTGAGATGCTGTTGGGGAGGGAGGCGTTTGATTCTGCCCACAGGGCCAGTGCCAAGGCAATCAGATCTTTATGAAAGCAGTATTTTCTGTGTTTCCTTTTTAATTTACAGCCTTTCTTATTTTGGTATTTTTTTTAATGTTGTGGATGAATGCCAACTTTCAGACGGAGCCCACTTAGCTTGTCCACATGTATCTCGATGCCAACCCTCCATTCTTCCTCTCCAGATATTTTTGGGAGTAAACAAACATTCTCTCATCCTACTTAGCCTACCTAGATTTCTCATGACGAGTTAATGCATGTCCGTGGTTGGGTGCACCTGTAGTTCTGTTTATTGGTCAGTGGAAATGAAAAAAAAAAAAAAGTCTGCCTTCATTGCAGTTCCAGTTTTCTTCTGTCTGTGTCACAGACACCAACACACCACCCATTGGAAAATGGAAAATAAAAAAAATAATAAAAAAATAAATAAAAAAATGTACAATGGATGCATTGAAATTATATGTAATTGTATAAATGGTGCAACAGTAATAAAGTTAAACAATTAAAAAGTAGTACAGACTGTTGGCTTTCGTTTCCCTTCCTTGTCCGTAATGGGTGTTCTTCTTTCCCGGGTGTGATCGAACAAAGGTGTGAAGCAGGATCCCTGACCATTATCTTTAAAAACAAACCAAAGCACCGCAAACAGTGGAGTCAATGTCAGTTCAGTCACCCCGTAAAGTGAACAGGAAAGCATTCTATGGGTTGACACCCAACAATAATAGTGTGGATGTCATTATTAATACTTTATAAATAATTGATAATAAGAGCGAATATTTCGAATGAAACATTGAGCATCAAGAGCTGTATCCTGAAGGCTGGCAAGAGTAACATGATCTTAGAGAAAGATCCTATGTGTGTACATTGTGAAGCCACGGGCCAGCCTCCTTGCCTGCCCCCTCCTTCAGATGACTTGATAGCAGAGCAAGGCGAGGGATCAGGAATGCCATGAAGGTAACAGGATAACAGCCAAGAGAGAGCTGCATTCTCTTCTGCTACTGGTGGCTTCCACCTTCTACAGACCTCCCTTGCTTTGGTTTCAAGGGACCATAAACCTTGTCATCTCTATGACAAGAACTCTGTGATAACTGAAATATGTAGAGGTCTGTGCGCATGCCAGAGAGCCATGTATCCCACAGGCAGATGTGTTAACTTGTCACCTCTGGTGACTTCATTGATGGAATAGTGGCCGTCAGTGTGTCCGGGGTCCCCCTTGTGCTGCATGTGGGAAAGAGGCTGGGGACCGGTGGCTTCTGTGCAGACTCGGCAGGCACGTCAGTTCTTGAGGGTAAGAAACAAAAAGTGATTGTCTCTTGGATGTCTGAGAGTAATTTGGGTATTTTCCAATGCGATACTGGAGACGGCATTTAAAAGAGAAACCTAGCCACTACAAAGGTTTCTCAGCCTTGAATCAGTGAAATGCCTAGGAACATAAATAACAGTGTCACTGAAGAGTTTCCTGTAGACTTCGGGGAGGCCATGAGATGTGCATGATGCTGTGGAGATGAACCAGCCTGGCTCCATTCCTGTGGGCTACACAGAGAGGAAAGGGCTCCTCTCCAGATAGTGTCTGAGTGAGCATCTGGAATCAGTCCCGCATCTGGAGAAACAGAAATGGTGAAACTGGACTAGTCAATGTACTTTTCCAGTTCGGGCCATGTCCATGGTCACGTCTAGCTCCTGGTGTTCTCATTTTTTATAATGAAATACATTTGAACTCTTAATGCATGAAAGCACAGCACACATGAGCTATGTAAAAGCATTAACCGCCAGCCAACTGTTTTAGGTAAGAAAAATAACAGGGGAGTGTCCAGGGCATTACCAGTTGTCCTAAAATATATAAAATCAGGTGGGGGCAGGGTTCTGGTATTAGGGAGGTGACAGATTCAACAAGCTGTAGGAGGCATTTATAGAACTGCAAACTATCTTTAAAATTAAAAAGAACACTTATTTTTGAAAAATCAATTAAATTTATCAATGACTGCAAAGTAGTTATGGATATTAAATGGCATTCATTTATGGCAATAAAACATGCTTGGCGGAAGTAATATTTGATAGATTTATTTTCTCCTCCTACCATTTTAATTAAAATGTTCACAGGCTTTTGGATGAGAACAATCAGCTTGGGCTCTCAGGGTGCTATTTATCATTCTTAGTTTCTGGATGGGGTAAATGAAATAAGGAGACTTCACTTTATGTGTAGGGTTGAAGGATGTGGTACAAGATAATTCAGATCTGAGCTGCATCTATTCACTAATTTTCTGTTATTTTGTATATGACATTTAATTTTATCATTATTCAAAAATGCTTGAAATTGTTTATTGGTGAAATTATTAAGGCCATTCCACATAGTTAAAAGGGAGGTTTATTTTGTGGGGTAACTTACAGGTGAAGGAATAGGTTGCAGGGTCTGGGAAAGGTGTAGCACATTCCGGCAGTGTTCTCTGGAGAACTCTGCTTGGTCTACCTTCAGTGTCCTGGGTCCAGGAATCAAGAGAACTGGCACATCTGGATCTCCGGTCTTCAGGGCCCTCTCTTGGCCCCGCCTTGTAGGCGTGACAGTTACCGAAGTCTCAATGGGGGTTGGAACTTCCAGATCAAAGCTGGAATGGCTACCCACTACAATTGTTTCATCAGCAGAAAGCCTAGAGCATGGGAATGACTGGCTCTTCTAGGAAGGGAACAGTGTTGGGTATTCATATTAAAGTGGAACTAACCTAAGTCATTTCCTCTTTAACCCTAGAAAGTGAAGGCATGTCAGTGCATAGGTTGTGTTAAGTCCCAACTGTCTGTGAACTTCAAACATTTGCTTCATTAACTTGGGCATCAAAATCTTTTCTGAAGAATGAATGGCTCTAGGGCTCACATTCATTGGGTACTTGTGTGTATCTTGTGGTGGGGTAAGGGGGTAGGGGTGAATAGGAATCAAAATGAATGTTTCCAAGGTTGCTGGGTTTGCTCTTCCTCTTTGGTGGTCCTACCCTATAGCTGGTGTTGGGGATAGATGGAGGCCCACAAGAGCTGGGCTGTGCCATCCATCCTGGGATGGTCCAATGTGACCTCAAGCCTGGAGGAGGTCACCTTTAGGCAACTTCCAGTCACTAAAAAAGGAAGAACTGGGAAAAAAAGCCAGGGGCATCCTTCAGTTTCTTGGAGCCTCTTTTGCTTACTAGAGTCAAGACCTAGGCTGGGTAGACAGTAAGGACCCAGTTATCATCTACCTGACATGATCTAGACATTCTCTGGCTGCCATAGTTAGGCAAGCTATTTGGTTCTAGATACCCAGGTACCCAGAGTCTGCTTTCATCGAGCACCCTGGAACTTTAATCTCTGTTGAGTGAAATACCATAGCAAACCGGAATACAGGTTCCTTACTGAGACAGACAACATAGCAGCTTAAGTTCATCACCCAGATTGGCCTTGAATGCAGCATCAGTTTTATATGGTTCCTTTCTGTGTGTCAGAGTTTGATATATGGCAAAATACAGTTATTTCATTTATTAAGACGTGCCTGCCCCTGCCTCCTAAATGATGGGACTAAAGTCGTGTGCCTCCAGGTCCAACTGGCAGGAGCTTTTCAAACACAGCTATGGTTTTGCATCATTTGGAATTGGCAGTATTTTTTTTTTCCTCTGCCAAGCAGTTGATATTTAAAGTATTTAGCAATGGGATGGCTCTTTAACCGGGCTCTTTAACTGTCATTCTTTCCAAACCCTGTCTGCTAAGAGAGAATTAAAAAGGGCAATCCAGAAGGTTTTCATGACAATTTGGTATGCCATTAGTTTTGAAATAAGCCATTTTTCATCATGAGATTATATGCTTTCTGACTTTTTAATGACAGAATTTTCAGTGGTATATGAAATCTCAGAGTCTGGGGCCTGGCTGGGTTAGTACATTCCTCATTCTTAGTCTCCATGTTATTAAGAGCAGTTTCCACTCGGGAGCCTTATGTTTCCATTCACATCTGTATTCCAGGAGAGAGATTCCTAAAGAGACTGTGATTGGAAAAGAACACAATCTTGGGGGGAAAAAATCTTAGTGTAATTGTATTCATGAAAACAAAACAAAAGAGAATACATCTTTGTATCTCACCTACCCCCGACTTTCATATTTCTCTGAAATATAGGCATCACATTTGTTTCTTAGTTTATTATTAGTATTATTATTTTAATTTATTTTACAAACCAACCACAGTTTCCCCTCCCATCCGCTTTCCTAACTCCTTTCTTAGTTTGTTTTATTAGTGATTTTATATTCCCTCTGGGTTCTCCTCTGGATTCAGGAAATTCACTTTTAATGTTACATATAAATCAACTGGCGTTAGCTAACATATCTTTTTCTTTTACTTCCTTTGTTAAAATGCCAAGGGACGAAGGGCAGTCTAACCTGAGGGGACACTTGAACTTGCTTTCTTTCATTCAGTTTTGCCTTCACAGTTTCCAAGAATTAAGATACTAAGACCTTCCCAAGAAAATATGACCATCTCATTAAAACAAAACAAAACAAAAAAATGTATACCCCACTAATTGCTAACCAGAGTCTCAGATAATAATCAAAATGAGAAATTTTTAGTTTCAAGTTTCCCTGTGCATAGAAAAATTAAAGCTTTAAACCAATTTGTTTTATTTATTCAATTTCTAAAATGATGTAGATATTTTGATAAACAAAAAGCCTAAGATTTTGAATTCCAAACACTAGAAAGAAAGATTGTGTATTGGCACCCTACCAGTCTTTTTACCTTTTAAGCTGTGAGTTTATTCAAATAGAAAATGTTTGAATAGGCACCAAAGACTCCTGGCTGGTAATGGAATGATGAAGCCTTGACACTCTGTAGTTAAGAGTCACATAACCTGGAATCCAGCTACATAATAACACTGTTACTCAAAGAAGGAAGAAAAAAAAAAAGGCACCTGTTTTGCCTTGAGGAAAATATGTTGACTTGTGACACACTTTTGTTAACAAAAGGAGTGACGTGGGAGTGGATGTGAAAAAAAAGAAAAGAAAAAAGAAAAAAAGAAATTCCCAAGCCTTCACTCTGAAGAGAAAGCAATCTTATTAATGAGAGAGAAAGACTGTGTTTCACTATTTCACTGACAGAAACAGTCCAGCTTTTTGAGTTTTGCTAAGAAAAAGGGATGGCATGTCTCATTAGAAGAGCTTTTTGCACAGGTTGGGGGAATTTGACTTGACAGGTGAACCCCATTAAAAGAAATGACTCTAAGGTTCCACAGCAGCACCGAGTAATCTGTCCCACTCAGCCTCAGCACAGACATCCCAGAATAGAGCTTGCTCTCAGCCGGAACCACCCACTTCAGCACTGAAGTCTGACTAGTATGCAAATTCTCCAGAGGGTATTTAAAATTTTTTTAAAGCTAAGAATAATAGAGACTGTATTTTGCTTGCTATCTATTCAGCTGCCTTCTCTTCCAGGAGCTGAAATTGCCTTGGTATTCAGAGCAAATTCTAGCTTTTCAAAATAAACACACACACACACACACACACACACACACACACACACACACACACAATCCCCAACACCATCACAGTAATATGAACTACTAGAACATATAGAAAGTGAGTGGCTTACATTTCTGAGGCTAGTCAGAACATTGTAACAATTTTGTCCTTGTATTTGCTGCTTATCATTTTCCCCACGTTTTGTTGCAGGTTCTACTTCTCGTTGGTTAATCATTTCCGTTTGCTCTCTGCTTGCCTGCCTCCCTCCCACTGATTCCACACAGGGCTAAATGCTCAAGATAGATTAGAACTATAAAAATCACAAACATCTTAAATGTTTGCAATTACCATTCTTTAGAGGTTTATTTATTTTTATTTTTATGTGCATGGTTGTGTTTTGCAAATGTGCATTACAGGTGTGCTTGGTGCCCATGGCGGCCAGAAGAGGTGTGGGATATCTTGGAACTGGAGTTGTGAGCTGCCATGTGGGTGCTGGGGATTGAACCTAGGTTATCTGCTTGAGCAGCAAGCACTTTTAAGCACAGAACCATCTCTCCAGCCCCAGATGCATCATCTTCAGTACAGTTCAAGCATCCCTCCTCTGGCTTTGCAGAGCCCTTACACTTCATTTGTTCTGGAGATGAACTGCCCAGGAGCTCACCCGTGTTTTGTGTATTTGTCTTCTCCTCCCTGTATTCATCCGTAAGAACAGTGGGGAGATTAACAGAAGATGTAGTCACAATGTAAGGTAATTCAAAATGGTCCCCACATAGAACGCTTTTCAGAAAGAATCTAGAAGGTTCTACCACATGCTGTTTCCAGACGGATGAGAAGTTCTTAAATGCCATTCCATTTGGTTATAAAAGAATCTTTGTCTGGCTGGGCTTAGAGGCTTACACTTCTAATCCCAGAATTTGGGAGGCAGGATCTGTCCGGCCAGCCAGGTCTACTGAGTAAATTCCAGCCCAGGACTACACTGTGAGACCCTGAAAAAAAAAAATCCCTGATATATTAAAACAAAAAAAAAAATGTCATCCAGTTCCTAAACTGTGACTCCGATTCTGCAGTTCTTATGGAAGGTAATGAGTGGGCTCAAAGCTTGATCAAACCCTTCTTTGGGGTTCAGCAGGGTTATCATGACTTTCATAAGATGTGGCATCAATCTGGGATTGGTGTATTGGTCTATGATTTAAAGAAAGTTATTTAATATCTCTGTGGCACACATCATCAGAAAAAAAAAATGGAAAAATATTAACATAGTTGCTGGGGCTATTTTTAATAAGTCCTGGCTCATGATGCACAGTCAGACCTCCATACTTATGGGCTTTGTAACAACACATTCAACTATCCATGGACTGAAAATATTTTTAAAAGCTTCTATTTGTACAGAATATGCAGACTTTTTTTCTTGCCTCTAGTACCTAACTAGCATGCAGTGTGACAACCATTTACATGTATTAGATTTCTCATTTACAAGTAATCTAGTAAACATGTGAAGTGTGCGAGAGGAAGCACATTGGTTGTATGTAAATATTATGCTGTGTTATACCAGGGACTTGAATATCCATGCATTTTGGCATCCGTGGTGACCCTGGAACAAATCTCCTAAGAATTTGGAAGCTCTTCTACAGAAAGCTTTGATTCCTTTAAAAAGCTGAGACCAGGGCTGACAAGATCCGTAGTGAGCAAAGGTGCTCGCTGCCAAGCCTGATGACCTCAGTTTGAACCCTGGGACTCACTCACACAGTGAAAGCAGAGCGCCAACTCCTGCATGCTCTCCTCTGACCTCCCCAAGTGAGCCCTGGCATGTGCTCTCACATACAAGCGCAATACACAAGTGAATATACAAGTAAACAGAATAAACAACGTCAAAGGGCACAGGAAGCTTCATGCTGTCTACTTTCTTTATAAAGGAACATTGAATAGAAAGATATTACCTAATATTTCTTTGAAAATATAGTGGAAAAGACCATGGAACTGACATCTCAGTTACCTAAGAGGGCAAACAGCTTTGTGGGTAAATTTAAAATAAGCACAATATAGAGAAAGCATTGTTTTAGGGGACATGAAAATCCAAGATGGTTTTTCCAAGAATGTTCTAATCACATTACTGAGGTATTTGGGACATAACCTAGAGAACAACACGTTGCCTTTGCATGTGTTGGGGGATGAGGTCCTTGAAATTCTATGCTTAACTACTTGGTTGCCTTTGTGGCCAGCAAGCAGGTTTGACTTCTCCCAGCCTCATGCTTACCTGAGAACTGGAAGATGAACCTGCCTGGAGGACTTGTGGAGAACACAGAAGACAGTGCTTACACACTGCAGTCTCTAAGCACCCCTTAAAGGCACGCACCACCGTCACCTGTACTTGCTTCTGGAGTAGGTGAACTATGGAGGCCGTGACAATTCTCATTTCCCTTCATCTGACTTTAAGACACAGATTCTCTTAAAAGGGAAAATTCTCATTTTATAGATGAACTTTGGCCTGCTGCTTATTCATTCTTTACATGTAACCTTTGAATGCGCCAGTTCTAACATTCTTGATCACTTCACTCATTCACACCCCCCACACACACACAAAGGAAAAAAAAAAAAAAAACAGTTGCTGTCTGCCAGTAACAGGTAGTCATTATATCACTTCAACTCCAAAGACCTAAAGAGCAGGGAAATTGAGTGCAAACCCTCTCATCTAGAGTTCAAGATGTAACTCACCTCAAATCCCCCACATGGACAACTTGCAAGTATCTTAAAGGTAAGATGTCCAAAAGTTACCTTCTAATCGCCTACATCATCCCTTTCAGTCTCCTGAGGCTTAACACTGATGACTTCATCCTGCAGATAAACAATCGAAATCATGCACTCTACCCTTGATTCAACCCCTTTTTCTCATGCTTTAGCCCACGTGTCAGGCACCATAATCCATGTGACCACTAGAACCCGGATACAGGCTCTCCTTTCACGTGTCTGTGGCTTTCTCTTGTTCAGATTGTAGCAAGACCCTCCTCATAATTTCTCAGCTTCCACACTCACCATTGGCTAACATTTCTTAACAGAACAGCCACTACCACCTTGCTAAAATACAGTGTGATGTTCAACACCCCATATATGCAATGCACACTCATACACACACACACACACACACACACACACACACACACACACACACACGCCATATACCTTCAAACCTTCAACTAAATAATTCTGTACTACTCACAGGAAGAGCTAAGATCTTCAGTAGACTAGGTTTGGTGAAGGGACCAATGGCTCTCAGGTACTCACATGCTTATAGGGATTTATTTTAAAAGCTTCAAGATTATGAGAGAAAAGCACTAGCTAGATCAGGAGCTCTTCTGAGTATGACATCTTAAGTGACTGTCCAGATCTTACAGCCAGTAGGCTGGTCCTGCCCTCAGGTTCTCAATGAGACCTCCCTCTTACGTCTTTCTCCACTGTCTGATGTCATCTCTGATGCTATCTTTGTCCTCTCATCCTGCCTACTATTGCCTGTAGCTGCTGGCTGTGCTCTGATGTGAACTCTGCAGGCACTAGACTGCCTTTGGGCCTTTACTCTAGCTAGTCATCTGTCTGGAGTTCTCCCTAAGCCTTACATCCTCCATGATCTTCCTCTCTTGCAAATGAGGCCATCATTTCTGACCATCTCTTTTCAGACTGCCACCCACCATCCCAGCTCTTTGTACATACACACGTTGTCCTCCTCCACATTCCCTCCTATTTTCTCTTTAGTGCTAATCACCAAGCTATGATGGTACCCTTTTCTGAAATAGTGTGATATTTGGTGTTTCCTTCCATTGAACTATAAGATCTATAGAGCAGAAACCTTTCTCCCTTTTGGTTTAAAGTTATATCTCAGTGTAAAGCACACAGGAGGTCTCATTTGCAAGAATGCATAAATCAATGGTAAAGGGTACAAAAATTAAACCATCACTCAATAGTGTTTGTATTAAACCTGAGTTAGGCACTAGGAGGAGATGTAATCCATTTTCTCCAAAAACTGTAACCCTGACCAGATACAGGTTGAAGAGGGGTAAAAATGAAGCAGAAGGAATAGCATGGAAGGACCTGTGTGGTTAGTGTCTAAGGATCAGGGCAGGGCAAAAGAAATGGTAGACCATTGTAGTCAAAGTTTGAAGAGAAAAAGCAGGAAATGTTGAGTCTGATACATACCTGGGATCTGGCCCTGCAGGCCTTTGTAGGCTGGGTTGAGGGCTCAAACCTGTATCCAAAGAGTTGTGAGAAACAGAATGCTCAATCCAGAACAATAACCTTAGGTTTAAGGTGGAGAACTCTGCAGTTGTAGTGAGGGCCGAGAACACCAACAGGGAAGTTCTTCACAGAAGACGGGCTAATGGAGGTGGTAGCCAGGATGGAGAAAGCCAGACTGGTGACATTGCTGTTTAGGAAATCATGAGAACTGACGGCTTGACTTTCATTCCCATATAGGATGAAAAGCTCAGGCAGACGCAGGGCTCTTGGGGGAAGAGATGAGATCCTCCTGATTAGAAGAGAAAAGCAGGAAAGGTCTTTGTGGAAGGGACTGCAACCCTGGAGGCTAGCAGCTAGTGACAGAGACTTGGAGAAAGAAGGGCATGGCTAGGAGTCTGTGACCATTGTAGGAAGAAGGTTGTCTGGACAAATGGCAGAAACCTCAAAACACCCTCTTGTTTTCTAGGAGAAGGTGACAGAATAATTTTTCTGAGGTAGTGGTAGGGAACACAGAGGAAAACATCCTTATGTAAGACAGCTGCTGGGCAGTCATGTTCGGAGGCACTTCAGCAAAACCAAGGGAAAGAAAGGGGTAGTACAAAGAGGGTCAAGGGTAAAATTGAGTTGACTGTGCTGAGGCAGCATTTTGCAGGGCATACTGACAGCATGCAGGAAGTGAGAGGAGATAACCACCATGTGCTCAGTGATGGGAAGCAAGAAGTTATCCATGATGACTTTGACTTGAGTGTGCTGAGTCATGATGAGGGATATGAAGATGGGACTCCAGTAGTCTCATAGAAGACTATGAACCCTGGGCATAATGACCAAATATTTGATTTACAAGACCTTAGGTAGAGCATGTTTAAATGATTAGTAGAATGGCTTTTCCATACCGAGTATCGTGGTGAATTTGACTTCTTCAGAGCTCTGGTAACTTCTTAGAGATTGAACTATTTTAATGAGAAGAAAGGAGGGAGTCCCTAATTTTCTCAAAAATAGCCTCTGCTTTGTCTCAGTAGACACAGCAGGCTGGGCTTCAAACCAAGCACATAATGATGAGCCTATTGTATACCTTTAGGTCTTTCTGGTCCCTCATCTTCACTGTCCCATTGCCCACACCTAGAAGATGCTAGCAAGGTGCCGACTTGAAGCTTGTCTCTGAGGCTTTACAGCTCAATGACCTTGAGAAAGCCACTGAACCTCTTTTGAATTTATCCTCCTCCTCTGTTAAGTAAGAGTAATCATGATTTAATTCACAAGGTTGTCATCCGAACCAAATGACATGATTGATCTAAAGCACAGTATATGGAACATGGTAAGAGATTAAAGAAAATGGATAGCCTGGTTCTCCCCAGCTCTAGCTGTATTAAACTGTGCCAGACTCACCCCACTCTCATTACTATGCCCTCCATGTTGCTTATCTCTGAATGCCATCCTCCACACCTTGAGTGTTTGTAACCACCTACTCATTCTTCTCCTGTCCCTGGCATCTGCTTGTCATGTGCTGACTCATAACTAAGGCTCAATCACCCCAGTGTTCCTCTTTGCTCACGCTAAACTCCCTTATATCACGTGCCCTTCACCCAGTGGGTTGTGGGGGGCTGAGAATACTCCAAATCTTCTTATCCCTGGTACCTTGAACATTACTGTACGCCCAAGCACTCTAAACGCATTAGCTGAGACCTGAATAACTTATGTAGTATGGCTTATCTTTTCTCCCCCAAACACATTTGCCCTTTAAAGGGGGGGAAAAAAAAGCTTTAAATGAAAATAACTTCCAGTTTTCAAATTTCAGGTAACAGAGAAAGTAAGATTACCCTGACTGTCAGGATTATAGTACTATTAATGGGTAATAATCCAGAATCTTGAAGCTGAATTATCACCAGGAGCATTTTGACTCTGTTAATAAGGCAGTCCTATATCTTATAGTAATACAATGTTTACCATATTAATGAATTTAGAATCTCATATATTTGGCAAAGGAGATATAAATGCTTAATTCTAACACAATAAATGAAAAAATACAAAGACTTTCAGATTGGAGATGAGAGCTAGCATTTTATGAGATGTTGGTTGTACTACTTTCCCACTGGCTTCTGCAACCTGAGTTGCAGTCCAATAGTCTTCCTAAAGGATTAGATAGGAACTGAATGGAATGTGTCCTCACATGATCTGCCGAAAATACTGTTATTTAATTTAAACACGGATAAAATAAAAACAACTAGAAATTTTTTTATCTACCCTAGTGAGCCCAGCTCTCTATGTTCATTTTAGTAACTCACACAAAACACAAAATTGTTATAATTATGTGATATTTTAAAAAAACTTTTTATTATTATTACTGTGTGTATGTATGTGTGTAATGGGTGAAGGTGCAGGCCTGTGGGTGTCATGGGTCATCTGTGGAGATCAGCAAACAACTTTGTGAAATCAGTTCTCTCCTTCTACCTTTATGGGTTCCAGGGATGGAACTTAGGTCCACAGGCTTTCATGGCAAGCAATTTATCTACTGAGCTGTGTCTGTGGGCCTCTATGTTGTATTTTGAGAGGAAAAAAAAATCTTGTTGTTGTGCACAAGCATGCTTAGCTGTAATGTTTATAGAATAAAGAAAATAATCTGTGCAAGATTGCAAGTTATGTAAGAGAATTTTATTTTGGAAATATTTGCATGCTTTTCCTTCACTTAAAGTGGAAGTTCAATTTGAGAAGGAGTTTGAACTAGTTATGCTGTATGTCTAACTTGATTGATACTTCCTTATAACTTATAATTATGTCTCTAAGGAAATATCTGGACTTAGCTCTGGCTCAACTCAGAGTTCACTATATTCAATCTTGATTGCTTTTTTTTTTTTTTTTTTCCTAAAGCTACCACCCCATCCCATCCCATCCTTGATGATGATAGTTATACCTGTGCTGTGGAATAATCTTTCTGTACACTGTGAGTATATATTATTCTCATTGGTTAATAAAGAACTGACTGGCTGGTAGCCAGGCAGGAAGAATAGGTGGGACAGCCAGACTGAGAATGCAGGGAGGAGGAAGGAGGAGCCAGAGGAGTCACCAGCAGGGAGAAGCAAGAGGGGCATGCTGTACTGAGAAAAGGTACCAAGCCACTTGGCAAAACATAGATAAGAAACATGGGTTAATTTAAGTGTAAGAGTTAGCCAATAGCAAGCTCGAGCTATCAGCCAAGCATTTATAATTAATATAAGCCTCAGTGTGTTTATTTGAGAGCAGCTGTGGGACAGGAAAACACTGCCTGCATACCTGCTCAACCTTTGCAGCCCCGATTCACTTACACAGACTTTGTGATTCAAGTAGGAATTCTTCCCATGCATTTTTCTATCTCCCAGTTCCTCTAAGAGGCCTAAACTCATATACAGGAGAGGTTTCATACCGGCTACAAGCTACCACTCAAATGCAAGACGAACAAGCCAAGGTATTTCTGTTTTTTTTTTTTTTTTCAAACAATTCTATTGTGTTTTACCTAAAGATACCTTTAGGTTTTGGCTTCCTTACACCTTAGGCTATGGTTTTATATTATTTCTTGAGGGAATTTCAGGATTATAGAAACACTAGAAGATAATTTTGTGTGAGTGTTAAGGATTAAATAAAATCAAGATCCTGGGTTAATAATAGCAGGTAGGATACTTGACTGAAAATAGCAGGCCCAGAAAGAACAAGTCCCCTCAAAACTAGAAAATCAAGTGCAGAAGAAGCTGGCAAACCATGTGAGCATCCAGTCAGTAGTTGATGTCAAAAGGAGAGACCTTTGTGACTTCTAAAGCAGAAGACCTAGTTATATGTGCACCTAACTGATGACCTCAGCTTCCAGCTGTCTGCCAACCCACATTTTGCTTTTAGATTTCTCCCTATTCCTTCAGGGTTTTCCTGAGCACTTGAACCTTAGCTAATTTCAGCTGGGTTTTTAAATATTGGCTAACAAAATAAAAAGAAATGTCACTGCTTCGGATGGTAGTGGTGGGGGTTGGAGAAAATGTAGGTACTTTCACCAGTGAGCAAGTGTATTTAAAAGCAGCCAATGGTAACTATAAAGGAACCTTTTCTGCATAATTTTCCTAAGTTTTTTTTATAATTACATCAAAGAGGGAAATGAATTAGTATATAGTTTAGAGAATTTGTCAGACTTTAAATATGTATAAATCATCTGGAGCTTTTGTTAAATTGCAGATTCTGATTCAGTGGGTTTGAAGTTGGCCACCAGATTCCACATTTCTAGAGATCTCACAAGAGATGTTATGTTGCTAGTCCTTGCTCCACACACAGGGCTTCAGGGGATTTCAGGTAATTACTATTATTCTACACAATTAGATGTAATCTCTTCCTGAAAATGTCTGACATAGGTACGTGTCTAATTTTTCCAGTTTGAAGCTCAAATATTAGTTCTGTATTATACTGTCTATACTTGAATGATTGGTAGTCTTAAGTGGTGAAATGGATGTTGATTATTTCCCAAAAAGAAACTCTACATGATAGCTTTTGGATCTTTTCTCTAAAGATGGCTAAAAATCATTCTTTCCACTCACACATCTACACAGGACTATGGTAGAAATAGGTTAAAATTTAAAGCTTCATGGCTTTAACTTGCCCATAAGGGAGAACTTATAGAATGTTTCAGTTCTCAGAGGGAACAGATTCAAATTCAGTCCTTGCCCTTGAAGAAACACTTATTCACAGCACATTCACTGGATTTAGAAGGTGGGGCCCCCAAATGATCATTCCATGCAAGAATCAGAAGCTCCTTGCATGAGCAGCTCTTACTGGGTCCCTTTTCTACCCATGTTTCACTCTGGAAAATTTCTGTTCCCACATATTTATCCTTGTCCTCTGTATAAAGGACCAATCCTGATCTCAGAGAGTTTGGGGACTTTAGAACCCTAGTCCAAGCACTGAAGTTAATGAGGACACTGTGGTTTTGGCTTGAGACACAGTCCATCCCTCAACCCCACTTAAGATCAGAAACACATCCCATATTCTATGTCCCTCCACTAAGCTTTGCTACTCCACAACTGAGTTTAGTCTAGAGCTGTCCATCTCCCACAGAGTCTGCTTCCTCGTCCTAGTCCCGCTGTCAGTAGGAGGGTCCCGTCTGCAGCCAACTCAAGCTTCTATCTGTGGTGGTATTGTGTTCCCCAAAATATTGTGTACCTTAATAAACTTTTCTGGGGTCAGAGAACAGGACAGCCACAATATTAAACATGAGGATAGGCAGTGGTAGCACACGCCCTTAATCCTAGCATTCCAGAGACAGAAATTCCTCTGGATCTCTGTGAGTTCAAGGCCACATTGGAAATGGCCATGCGTGGTGACACACACCTTTAATCCCAGGGAGTGGTGGTAGAAAGGAGAAAGGTATATAAGGCGTGAGGACCAGAAACTAGAGGCATTTGGCCTGGAGAGGCATTTGGCCTGGGTAGGCATTTGGCCTGGAGAAGCATTTGGCCTGGTTAAGCTTTCAGGCTTCTAGCAGCAGTTCAGCTGAGACCCATTCTGGATGATGACTCAGAGGCCTCCAGTCTGAGGAAGCAAGACCAGCTGAGGATCCGGCAAGGTGAGATAGCTGTGGCTTGTTCTGGCTCTCTGACCTTCCAGTGTTCACCCCAATAACTGGCTCAGGTTTGATTTTATTAATAAGAACTTTTAAGATTCATGCTACATCTATCAATCAGCTTTTACCCATTTCAGGATCCCTTCCCCCTAGACCCATAGAGACCCGTACATCTCATGACACTGAGGCTGCTTGCCTGGATTTGACAGGTTGCCAAATTCTCCAAATGTGAACTGCTGCCAGTCTTGGCTGTACCCCTGATTCAGCAGGAGTTGGGAGTTTGAGGTTCCTCGTGTTATGGTGTAGGACCATTTCTGGGTCTACTTCCTCCATGACTTCTCTAAATTATTACAAAGTAGAAAGAACAAAAACAGGGCATGGACATGCTGCATGGATGTCCTGAAAGCAACCAGAGAAGCAGGCTTGCTTTCTGACTGAAAAATCTCTCCCAGATTTTTATACTAATTTTTTTAAACTTATTTCTGTACACTTGTTTGTATTCAATGGCCGAAGTTTTCTGAAAGTTTGACTCCTAGACTAAGAGAGGTGCTCCCACATTACTGCCTTGAGGGATTAAACTTTTGTTCTTCATCAAGTTTATTTTCTATTTTCAGCGGCTAATACAATAAGTTAAAACAAAAGACTATTATTTGTATTACAAATAAGCCTGGAGTTTCATCATGTGTTTGTCTAGTTAGTCAGACCTCTGAAAGGGCAGCATTCCAGGGGACTTGGGAGGGACTACAACCGCAGATAACAGGTTCACATAAAGGCACGGCTAATATGCTCATTTTATCAAACACGGGGAAAGGAACAAGAAATGAGACAGAGGCGTCAAAGACTGTGTCTTTCAGAATACTTTGAAGTTGGTATGTGGATAAACAAGTGACAAATATATTTATGTTTGCATGTGTTACTTATGTATATGGGACTAGGTGGGAATGATTCATCAAAGGTTGGAAAATAATTCTACCATGGTAATCAGTGCAATGCAGGAAGAAGGATATTGCTGTTCCTACTGTTTTCTTTGCCTGTTTGAGCTGCCAAAGTCCGAGACATATTATTGCTATGTCAATGGTAAGCTGTTGAACAACCAGTTTAAAATTTTCTCATAAAACAAAAATAAGACTGACTGGAAATGGGATTGGGGCATCTAAAATATTTTTTATTATAAAGCAGTCTAGACATTAAACATTATACATTTATTTTGAATCACTCACACACCGGGGAAGCATCCTTTTTGTATGTTATTGTACTTCATGTTATAAACAGTTACCCAATGAAGCATTCAGCTAGTCATACCTACACTTACATTACCAACAGTGGTACAAGAGAAATGTAGAAAGTGTAGCTTGTGAAGACAATGTATAACCTTGAATGAATGCATTAGGATCATGACATCATTCTTATCTGGGGACAGTGGGATCAGGCTTATGGGACCTCATAAGACGGGCCAGCAAGTAAGTAGAAGAAAACTGTGAACATCAGTCCAAGAAAATTCTTGTCCCAAACCCTACACATGGATCTTTAGGAGTTCTTAGTCTCTGACCTAGACAGTTGTCTAAGATAAAGGAATATGTGAAACAAATTAGGGCCCCACTATTCAGCACCAGGATCTGTTCAACTATAAGACCCACAGGGGGTACCTGAAGTCACAGACAGCATTGCATCATCTATATAGAGAGCTGCATGGCTCTCTATGCATGCATGTGATCAAATTTAGTTAAGAAATCAGATGCAGTATGAGATTACCAACAATAATAGTAAAAGCAGAACAATTATAACAATGGACTGTAAGACCAAGACAAGCACTATTCTGGAGTTCTAGGACCAGTGCACACAAACACCGAGGTATCCACACAGTTGATCTAATAACCAAGATGGTTACTAACTGACTAAGGTGTGAGTACTATATAGATGTTGGATACACTGAACAAAGAGATAATTCCAGTTAAGATGGAGCAGACTACTCACAACAACATGTAGTTTAAAGCTTATGAATTGCTTACTTCTGGATTTTTCCATTAAGTATTTTCAAGATATATTTGACTGTGAGTAACTGAACCCATGAAGAAAAAAAAAAAAGTCACATACAAGAGGAGACTACAGTGAGGAAGGAAAAGGCGGTCAGTTATAAACAGCTGATACATCGCAGCTCAAGTTCAAGTGGAGTCACATGATTCAGAAACTCTTGATAGTATCCTTGGGCTACACAGCACAGCAAAATGTCTGCCCAGCATAAAGACAATGGGATTGCAAAGAAAAGCTTCAGTCGCGTTCAGTGTCATTCACAGGTCAGCTCCTTTTCATTTTGCCCAGCAGACACTCATTGTTCTCTGCAGATATACCATTGTGAAGAGTGCCTTCCCCTCCTTCTGATCTTTTTACTGTACCCAGGTACCAAGGCAAAGCTCCATCAGTCTTCGACATTAAGTAGGCAATTGTCATATCCCATTAAATCGCGCTCCACACACAGTGTACCAATGCAGAACTGTCATCTGTAACTGTGCCTCTATCCCCAGTCACCTGCCATCATGAGCTATTATTGCACCCCACCCCCTTCTTCCATCTCCAGCACTGCTTTACCCAGACACCCACAGGATGCATACTACATACTGATTAGATTCAGGAAGGGTGTCAGGGCTGTGACAAAGTGCTCTGGACCAGCTGCAACTCATTCCTACAGATGATTGCTATAAGTAAATGCAGGCCCTAAGCGGCCACATTTTTTTTTCTAAAAGAAGCCTTTGAACTAGATTTTTATGTGGATTTTTCAAAATTTTTATAGGTAAGTTAATATAGTACTTATTAACTTACCTATAAAAATATATATTTTATATATAATTATTTATATATATTAATATATATCTATTATATATATATAATATTAGAATCTATCATCCCATTGTGAACTGTTCCCTATTCATCATGACCTGCTTCTAATATAGAAGGTGTTTAGGACAAAGATGTCTATTAAGATACAAATCCAAGTTGGGTTACAATGGTGATCTTGCATAATCATAAATGTGTATGTAATTGTGGTGGTTCGTCTTGCTTGTCAGCTTGACACACCTGGGAAGAAGGAACCCCAATTAAAGACTTTCCACCATTGGCCTGGCTTGTAGGCATGTGTGCGGAGCACATTTTAGTTGTTAATTGATGTAGGAGAGCTAGCCCACTGTGGGCAGTACCATCCCTAGGCAGATGGGCCTAGGTTATCTAGGAAAGGTAGCTGAACAGAGCCCTGGAGCAACCCAGTCAGCGGCATTCTTTCCCGGTTTCTACTTCGTGCTCCATTGTTGTTCCTGTCCTGCTTGAGTTCCTGCTATGACTTTTCTCAATGATGGATTGCAAACAATAAAATGAAATAAACTCTTTCTTCCCCAGTTTGGTCATGGTTTATTACATCAACAGGAAGCAAGTAAACAGTCATGATATATTGTGATAATATAACTCTGGAAAGCAATATATTTCTCTTTAATTATAAAAGGCATGTGTTGTGTGTTGGGGGTGAAGCTAAGTACTAGAGCTCTTGCTGAACATGTGTGAGGTCTGGAAAGAGCAAGAGTGAGCTAGAGAAGAGAAAGCAAGTGTGTGTGTGTGTGTGTGTGTGTGTGTGTGTGTGAGAGAGAGAGAGAGAGAGAGAGATCCTCTTGGATTTATTACAGAACAAAATAAAGGTCAAGTTAGTATTCTATAGTGATTGTAAACTTTCCTAAGATATAAAATACAGTTTAGGGACAAATTTAGGACTGTGAGAATAGTAATTTGGACTTTGTAAAACCTAAGAATGACCTTGTCAACAGTATGGTGAACACGCATTTAATTAAATCATGCTACTAAGAAAGTCAGAATGAATTTTGTAGAACAAGGGAAATAATTTTGATATAAAACAGTTTCCTTTGCAAAATTGTTTACTTATTTATTTTACTTTGTGAGGTTCTTGGTATTGAACTCAGGAAAGATTTATTTCAGTTGACAAAATAACATGTTCATGTCTGATATCATATAGTACATGAGTAATTTCTGCTGTTAAATATGAGTTTGTTATTTTCCTATGAACTTCCTTTGTAGAGTTCGTGGCTTCAATACAAACACGGGAAGAGTCACCTCGTCATCCTTGAAGTGTGAATTATCTTCCTTCACATCTGACACATGCCCCAGGTGCCCCCAGTTTAGCTCTTGGTAATATAATTCTGACAAAGGCGTTGCCTTGGGATCTCGTAGCTGCTTTTAGTTGGCTTTGTGGCTGCTGACCTGTGCTAACCAAGGTGACTGCGTAGAGGATGGAAGAATACCCAGCATCCTATTCCCTGGGTTCACCAAGAGTAACCTTAAGGACTGTCGCCACCCCTGAGAATCCACTCGTCCTGACACCTGGCCACGTTGTTCCCAGGGAGCCCCTGAGTACACTAACATGTTTTACTAACTTCTTTCCGTTCCCTAGTGTAATCGTTGATGTTTACTGCCAACTTGACATAATCCAGAATTATCTAGGCAATAGACCTCTGCAGATGTCTGTATTGGATTATTCTGATTACATTAATCCGGGTGGGGAGACCCACCCAGTATGGGTGGCACCATTCTTTGGCTGAGAATCCAGACTGCAGGAATGGAGAAAGGGAACTGGGCAGCAGCGTGTGTTCATCTCTGTCTGTTTCCTGAGGTGTGGTGTGAAGACTCCGGCTGCCTTGACTTCTCTGCCATGATGGACAGCCCTTCCAACTGTGAGCCAAAACAAACCCTTGACCCTTTAAGTTGCTTTTGTCTGGATATTTTATCTCAGCAATAGGGAAGGTAACTAAAATCCTTTATCAGTCTTGAGTCTTCTGTTCTTTGCAAGCATGGAAACTCTGGATATTTAAGTAAGTTCATCATTGTCCTGGGACATATTTTCTGAGCTCAGCTGGGTAGTCAGCTGGAAACATAAACTGCTCCCCAAAGGTCACTATTGGCATGGCCATGGCTTTAACATGGAGACCCGTGATTTCTTCTGAGAAAATTTTGTACAATGGTTTCTCCACTCGGTCTCACAATACCGAATCTTTTTTCCTTCAGTGTGGCCATTTGCAAAGGAGTTTGCTTTTGTTGATGTTATATACTGACCCAGCGTAAAGGACAGGACAGCCATTCCCTTGAGGGACCACAGCAGGGCATAAAGACCCCGCGAATATGCGTTTTATGGTGACTGGCTTTGGAAAAGACTTCTGGTCTTTCAAAATGAAGGTGGCCAGAATGTGCTAGTCTTTCTCCCACTTCCTTCACGCTGGTAGGAAGAGAGTGCCTTCAGTCAGAGATGGAAAAGGACTCCCGCCCACCGTGCAGCAAAGACTGTAGGTGAGTTCTTGTTGCAGCATGTTATTTCCCCATGCCATCTTGTTTGTTTCACATTAAATCCATAAGGATCTGGTGTAGCCACCAAGCACTTATAGACATCCTGACCCGTTAAGTGGTCTGCTAGCGCGTGCAGTTTGTTATACTCAGGGAGGAGAACACCAGCGGGGAGGAGTTCCTTCCTACAGAATCATTGCTCTGTTTCGTTTTTCCTGGACTGACCTATTAAATACCTGCCAAGAAAGGACCGAAAACTTTCTGTTAGTCTTTGCAGTCCTGGTAATCAATGGCTTGTTCCTTGAGTTCTAAGTCCCGAGAAGGAACATTTGCTAAGCCTGTTTGCTCAGCACCTACCAGGACTTGAGCAGGTGGTTCCCTTGACTATTCACTCAGTGCCAGAACATTAATGACCAGCTGTGCGAATCCTTTCTCTTGAAGACCTTCTAGCGAGGGTGGAGAAATGTCCACGTCCCAGGCACAGTGTATCACAGACAGTGTGTTTGGACGAATGACGTGGTTTACTGAGTCAGTGTCAACAAAGGGGGAGGTTAGGGTGATGGTTCAGCTGGTAAGGGACTTGAGTTCAAATCCCCAGCAGAAAAAGACAGGTAGGTATGAATGCAAGTACTTGAAACCCTAGCCCTGGGCAGGGGGACAGGCACATTCTGGGTGCTCACTGGCTAACCAGTCTCATCAAAACAATGAGCCTTCAGTTCAGTGGAAGGCCCTGTCTTGAGGATGGCAGATGATGCTGGTGGTCTCTGGCCTCTGGAAGTGTGTGCATAGGTTCTTTTACCCTCAGATTCACTTGCATATGACACACACTCATACACATACATGCATGCACACACACTCATACACACACATACACACATGCATGCACACACATGCACACACACTCATACACAAATACACACACACACACATATGTCAATGAGTTTAAACGGTTAAGAGAAACTTTTCTTGTAGAGAAATGTTGCATATGATGACATTTATCTTGTTTGGAGTTTGACCTAAGCTATGACGATAACTCAGTTCAGCCAGTCACGTACAAAAAAGTGGAGGCTGCTTGGTACGGTTTTCAGTATTTGGGGAGAATTCTCTGAACAAGGCTAGCTGTTTTGCGAAATGATTATTTGAAAAGGCAGAGTCATACAATTATAGATACAATGTTTGGATCTGTCTCTCTGCAAGTGGGAGAGTCCTTCTAGCAAATGCATTAGAAATCTCTTGCTAATTCCAAAGAGAAATGCTTAGTTTGTTGAAGGAAGACGGCGCCTCTCTCTTAAAACAGTCATTCTGAAGGATATTAAATTAGCATTTGGTAGAAGGTCACACTGAAGTAACTCCAGTGAACACAATTTCCCCCTTCAGTACTATGCAGTAAATGTTCACACAGAAGGAGTTCTTAGTGGAATTTTTGTGTTTTTTCTTCTTTTCTTTTCTTTTTTTTTTTTTAAGATTTTTATTTATTTATTATGTATACAGTTTTCTGTGTGTATGCTTGCATACCAGAAGAGGGCACCAGATCTTATTACCAATGGTTGTGAGCCATCATGTGGTTGCTGGGAATTGAACTCAGGACCTCTGGAAGAGCAGCCAGTGCTCTTAACCTCTGAGCCATCTCTCCAGCCCCTTTTCTTCTTTTCTTAAAGGTATAGCTGATATTAGAAATTTAAATATAATCTTTAGTAGTGTTTTGCACAACACAGGCATTTCAATCCCATGGGCCAGGAGTGTTAACATCAGTTCAATGTGAGCCCTGTCATCTTTGTTGAGTTTCGGGGGTTAGGAAAAGTGAACAATACATATGTGAAAGTAGGATGGGGCCAGCACTACACTCTTGGAGGCCGAAAACAAAGTTGCACGAAGACAAAGACGATTTCAAAGTCAGAGCTTGGAACATCTCTCAAATTTGAACCCTTGAAATGATCACCAAGTGACTAGTTGAGCAGTTACATAGCTCTAGATAAAAATGGAATTTTTATTGTCACACTTCACTTAAATGGTGTTGACTTTAGGAGGCAAACAGGCAGGGGTTAGTCCTGCCTGATAATGCCTCAGGTGATGTCAGCAGGTGTGTGCTAAGTAAATAAATGAGAGATTTCTTTATTACCGAATTACACAATCAAACAGCAGCAGTCTCTTTCCACTGCTTTTTCAAACAAGGTTTCTGCAAATTCAGGGCAAGCCTCACAGGAAGTCCACTGCTAAATCTGAGGACTAGTCCTTATTTTCTTGTAATGATAGGATTAATGGCAAAAGGGCTCTGCAAACCCCAGCTGGTGTCTCCAGCCCCTGGAAGGGAGCACTTGTAGGAGAAGTTTGGGAACAGCTTGTTTCTCCATAAAGATCTGGTCCAGCTCCTTCGTGCACTCCGAAGTGGGGCAATTCTCTCTGAAGTTTGTATTTAGTGTTATGGTTTCACCACTGTTATTATTTTCGACAACAATGACTACCATTTGTAGTCAGAAGTTTTCCTGTGTCCCACCCTTCCCACAGCCACTAGGACAAGTAAACACACAGAGGCTTATATTACTTACAAACTTATGTCCCAATGGCTAAGGCTTCTTGCTAGCTAGCTCTTATAACATAAGCCATTTCTATTAATCTGTAAGTTGCCACATAGTCGTGGCTTACTGGTACTTTCACATCTTGTTTCTCCTGGCGGTGGCTGGTGTCTCTTCCCTCTCTCTTTTCTTCTTCCTGTCTATCAACTTGAATTTCCTACCTGCCTCTAAGCTGCCTTGCCATAGGCCAAACGGCTTCATTTATCAACTAATCAAAGCAACACGTATTCACAGTGTACAGAAAGATATCCCATAGGAACCATTTATTGAGGTCTTATTAACCATTCGTTAAGGCTTAAATATATTTGATCCTTAGGGGCTCATTGTACCCATTTCCAGGTTGTCAATATGACTTAAAATAGATTCATAAATGGATTAAGAAAGGGGGATTGAAAAGAATAAACATGAGGGGCTGGAGAGATGGCTCAGCAATGAAGTGTTCCTGCTGCTTTTGGAGAGGATGTAGCTTTAGTTTCCAGAACCAACATGGTAGCTCATAATCATCTGTAAGCCCAGTTCCAGGGAAGATGGTGCATTTTTCTGGCCTCTGTGGGCACAAAAAGATGCACATGGTGCACATACATACATGCAGGCAAAACACTAATGCACATTAAATAAGCAAATTGTCAGAGTAAGAATACACTTGAAAGCAAATCTCAAGTACTTGTACACAAGCTTTCATAGTGGCATTACTCATAATAAACCAAGTGTTCAAGCAATTCATACATTGTTGTTCATCAGTGGATGAACTGACAGGAAGTTGTTGTAGATCCATGTAGCAGAGGATGTATCACTCAGCTAGAAAAGGAATGAGGTACAGGTATGGGATACAATGTGCCTGAATGAACTTGGAAGACATCATTTGAGAAGTAAAACAAAGAAACAAGCAAACAAACACCACAAAAGGTTGCATCTTGAATGAGCCCTGTTGATGTAAAATTGACAATAACTAAATCCATAGAAACAAAGTAGATTGATGGTCGCCAAGGGCTGCTGGTGGGGTGGACATGGAGTTTTCTTTTAAAGTGATGCAAATATTCTAGAAGTAGGCTGAGATAGACTTTTGGTTACACTCAACTGTGATTGCACTAAATGCCACTGAATTCTGTACTTGGAAGTGGTGAATTTTATGTAATGTGAATTTACTTTCAATAATAATAAAAAGATGAAAGAAAACTGAAATAAAGTAAAGGCAGTCTAATCTTCCATACTCTTCACATTTTTCATTGTCAACTTGACATACCCCTTACTGGCTTGATGCAGATAAGGTGAAAAGTTGAACTGATCTCACTTCAGGCCTCCAATCAAAGGTCCAAATGGCCTTACTGGTCTCTCTATCACAGATGGCCACCACTTTCATTTCTTTTATTCTTTATCTTTAAATTTTAAGTCATTCTCCATAAATAGTCATCTATCTATCTATCTATCTATCTATCTATCTATCTATCTATCATTTATCTACATACCTACTTATCTATTACCTATCTTCTGCTGTTATGTTTCTGCTCTTAATCATGTATTTCATTATTTTTATTCATGGTTGTGCCTAAAATCCTGCCTAGCCCATAACAGGTGCTCCACACACATCTGGTGAGGGAATGTGTGGATGATATAATCTCTATATCTGCTTCTATGCTGTTGGAACCCCGGCATTTAGGGCTCTAAAACTGGAGATGTTCTGAGTTTATGGTCACCTTGGACCACACGAAAGGTTCCAGGTTAGTTTGGGCTGCAAAGGTATGACCAGGTCCTTTGAAAAAGTAGAAGGAAATTGAATTCTCTTTCTGTCTGACTCATGAGCTGGGAGGCTGCTCTCTACCTGCACTTACTGTCCCTTCTTTTCAGGGCTTTGCCCTCCACCTCCAGCTTTCCTGGGTTTCCAATGTACAGGTCTTGGTTGTCCTGACTCCACAATCGTATGCATGTGTACCTCATAAAAATGAAGCCCATACATATATACACAAATGTACATTTACTTGGCAGATCTCCCTCCTTGGCTGTGCTAATCCAAAGAACAGAGAAGGCAGCTAGCTGCAGCAGCAGGTGAGAAACGCGACAGTCCTGCCAAGGACAGCGCAGTCGGGGCAGTTCTATAAAGACATTTATGAAAGACAGGGTGAAAATCTATTTAATGATTTTTTTTCCCCTCTGAGCATTATGAAAAAGAAATTATCTTGCCAAAGTCAAGCAATTGAAATTCAGCTCAACAAACATTTATTGTGCGCGTGCTCCGGGGGCACACACTGTTTTACGGGGAAAACAAAAATTGAGTTGAATTTCAAAAGAGTCTTAAAGGTCATTGTTATAAATGTAACCAGTATATGAATAACTCCTCTTAGTTCTTTGTCCCTTTGCGGGTATTTCCATGGTATTCTCATACAGAGTATATTTTCTTTTATCTTTTCCTACTTTCTGGAAAAAAATGATTAATTTTCAATATATTTAAGACTTTCCTTAAATGTTTCACACTATTTACAATTGTATATGTTTTTATATATAAGAAGTTGTTTGTAACCATCTGTTATATATTAGTTCATTATATTCTTATAATGGCATTATATTTTTATGCATGACTTTTTGCCTTCTTCCCTAGGACTAAAATTTCCTCCCCACTCCTCATCAGCTATCTGTCCAGGCTGGATATTTCTTTCAGGTTTTCACTTTTGATCAAATAAGCAGAATGAAAGCCAGAACTGGGCTCTTGTGACTGTCATTTCATTGTGTAAATTAGTTAAGGGTCTGGGGCTCAACCTCCTTCCCTATAAGATTTATCATCAACAAAATATGGAAAAGTAGTCTCTTAGATTCATTGCTGGAACTGTTGGTTGAGTTATAATTCAGAAGAAGAATGATAGCAGAAGGCGCAATGGCTGATAGGTGGCAGTCTATTAAGCTCACCCCAAATTAGCATACATTGAACATTTATTTAGTTGCTCAGAAAGGCAGGATATGGTGGAAGGATTGTAAAAAACATAGCTGAAATATTTAAAAGGGCCTTAGATTATGATAAGTCTGACATAGCATAAGATAAAACACTTGTCTAGAAATTAATTTTTATTTCTCTCTCTCTCTCTCTCTCTCTCTGTCTGTCTCTCTGTCTCTCTGTGTGTGTGTGTGTGTGTGTGTGTACATGTGGTGCATGTATGTATTTGTGGTGTAGCTGCATTGTGTGGTGGTGTCCCATTTTATCATTCTCCTTAAGTGATGGAGTCCTCAAGACAGGATCTCTCACTGAACTTGGAGTGAGACTAGCAGTTAGCAAGCCTCAGAAACCTTCCTGTCACCCCCACCCTGAGGTTACAGGTGTGTGTGTGTGTGTGTGTGTGTGTGTGTGTGTGTGTGTGTGTGTGCGTGTGTGTATGTGTGTGTGTAACTATTCTCATCCTTTTTGTGCCTGTACCACTGGATTTGAATTCAAATCTTCATGCTTGTGTTGCAAGTACTCCTACCCACCAAGCCACTTTCTCAGTCAGTTGTCTAGGAAATATTTTATACGTTATCAAGAAACAAAGGCTTTATGAATGCCTTCTTTCTGTTTTGAATATTCTCTAATGATACAGCATCAGGGCTGTGTATGTTAGGAGATGTAGCTCTGTGGTCTGAAAGCAACTTCCCATGAATGCAAGGCTGGATGGGTAGGAGGATGTTGGAGCTCAGTGGTGCATCCTCAGAAAGATGCATGGAAAAGGGGCAGAGTAGAAAATAAGGAAGCCCTTACTATTGCTTGAGTGTTAAACATTCCCGGTAGGCTCCTGTGTTTCAACACTTGGCACCCAACTGGTGACACTGTTGTAGCAGGTTAGAGAACCCTTTGCAGCCTAAGTGGAGGAAATAGGTCACTGGGGGTGGGCGTAATGTGTTAGCAGCCTGCCCTGGTTCTAGCTCAAGTTTGAGATCTTGTTCCCCAATTTGTTGAGATGTGATCAAGCAGCCTCTTATTTCCGCTGCCACAGTTGAGAGTTGCCATTGACTGTGGCTTCTGCTATACCTTCCCCGCCACGGTAGGCTGTACTTCAAGCTGTCATTGGACTAGATCCTGCTTCTTTCAGGTGTCCTATCACAGCATATCAGAAAACCAGGGACAATGTCATCTGAGAGTCTGTGATGTCCCAAAGGACATGAGTTTTTGAAAGGTCACATAGAGAAAACAGCATTTGATGACGTTTTCTTTACATGGTTATGCTGGAATAGGTTGAAATATGCATGACTCCAGAACATGCATGACCTTGATTTACTGTGGTTTTTTTGAATTAGGTAAGGCTCTGCACTAGTCGGTCCCTTCCATTTTCTTTTCTTTTCTGAAAACATTTCGGAAACACCTGCTGTGTGCAGGGACGTCTGTGCAGCTTGTCATAGGCCTGTCATCTTTAGAGCTGGCTCATCTCCAATGCCTTGGGCTTTCATTGACTCCATTTAAAACTGTTAAATTTTAAATAATTGCCAAACAATAAATAAGATCATTATTTAAAGTTGTTAAGCACAAAACTGTTAAATAACAATTAAAATTATTTATTATACAAAATTATTGATTGAGTTAATATTTCAACCAAATACTCTGGTGTCTTGGTGTTTCTAATGTCAGTCCTTGTTGAGCTATGCCTAGCATAACCAAGGATCAGTTCTACCTGGGGCCCTGTACAATACAGACTCGAGGGCTCCGCCCAGCATTCTTGAACCAGAATCTCTTTGGTCAGGGCCCAGCAGTCTGCATTTTAATCAGGCTTCTGGAGGATTCCATCCAGTGCTCCAGTGTGAACAGCTCAGCTCTAAGATCCATCATGGTTGTGCAATGGACTGTTCATCTGTGTAGATTATGGTTTTAGATTTTGATGAGGAGTGTCTAGTGTATATAGTACATCTGCAAAATCCTATTTTTTTCATGAAATTGAAAATATTGCCATGATGAAAATCATACAGAGTCAGGTGAAAAGCCTTATTAGAAAGGGAATATGAAGAATTAGGTTAAAAGGTTGGGAAAGATATTTAATAATAACTTGAAGTGAGTTTTCTTTTTAACTGAAATGATGTGAATCATTTAATTCGAAGAGGTAGAGTCAGACATAGGAAAATTTTTTTTCTTATTCTTACTTATTTACTTTTGAAATAGGGTCTTGTGTTACCCAGAAAAAAATGACCTTGAACTTTTTAGAATGATATTTTTATTTATGGTTTAGAAGTTTCATATGTATATCTAATATATTTGGTCCTATCCACTCCCACTACCTCCATCCACCTCTCAGGACCCACCAACCCATCATCCTCAGGACTTCATGTTCTCTTTCTAATGATCATTACTAATAGCCCTCTGAGTCTAATTAGTGCTAGTCATATTCAGATGGATAGAGGGCCATCTATCTAATGGGGTATAGGCAACCTACCAGTGACCACAGAGAAAAGCGCCTCTCCCGCCTCCAGCAGCCATTGCCTGGCAGTACCTCCCCAGCCAGGAGTGTGGCTTTGAGAATTCCTCTTCAATGCTGGGAGTTTGACTGGCTTGATGTTGTGTATGTCTTGTGCAGGAAACTATGGCTGCAGTGAGTTGATGTGTATATTAGCCATGCCATGTTTAGAAGACAGCCTTTCAGAGCTCTCCCGCCAATCCTCCAGCTCTTCTATTCTTTCTGCCCACTCTCTGAGATGTGCTCTGAGCACGGGCTGGGGAGAGGTTGGTATAGATGACCCATCTACAGCTGAGCTTATAGTCATCCCAAAGGCAGGCATCTGTAAGACAGGAGGAGATGGGCCTCATGGGATTTTGACCATTCTGGCACTCTGACCTCAGATGCCCTGTTTGCTACTTGAACTGTGAGGAAATGTCTATTGCATAGAGCATCTCGCCTGAGGTATTTTGTTCTAGCTGCCTGAGCAGGTTAAGACTGGTATAATTGGTATGGTCTGGAGTGATGGACGATGAACTTTCCCAACAAGGAATGGTTGGATGAAAGGCCTGTCAGGCTCTTTTAATGTTAAATCACAATGTTAGAGACCAAACTTGCAGTTCAGATTAGAAGGTTACCCCCTGGATTTGTTTTAATGGTCTCTGAGATGACTGTAAACACGTACTAAGTTCTCTCAAAGTTCTGAGAAGTGTCAGATGGTCTATGTCTTTTCTAATTAACACCCAAATAGATTAGTATTGTCTATGCATTTATTCCATCAACAGTCTTTAAGTGCTTGCAAGAGTGGCAGGTACCATTTCCTGTAGGGGATACAGAGACACTCATTTGCTTTTCTTACTCTAGTTGGATTGGTGTTCTAAGAACTCAGGAGTGTTGTCAGGGACAGATAATTGGTAATAAGCCTAACAGCCAGGTAAATTATATAGTCTATTAGAGGTGATAATTGCTAAGAAATAAAGGAGGAGGGCAGGGGGTAGGTGTGGGAATTGAAGGCACAGTACATTGTTAGCAGATATTTGAGCCTCACAGACCTGAGATTACTTGAGCAAAGGTTTGGAACAGATGAGGGAGGTGCTAAGATTGGTTTGTAGATACCAGGGGCTAGAATTATTCAGGGAAACCCAGGTACAGTGCTAATATACTTTTGAGACTCTACTAGATTAATCATTTTTCTGCCTCACTTGTGTCTAAAGTTTGTCAAGGCGTTACCATGATATTAATATAACTATTGAAATCCTATCTTGGCCAACAGGAACAATTATGTTTTCCCTCTTACATTTTTTTTTTGGTCTCAAACCCGTGGCTTTCCATGTGTGGCTCGGCATCAGGAATGTCCCCAAGAGCCATAAGAAAAGCACACAGATTGGCTCATCCCCATCTCCCAGGATTTGTGTTAACTCATCCTCCAAGCAACTGTTGGTTGGAACTGGAGAATCGCTACTGTAAATCAGTGTCCTGTGAGCTATGGTCCAAGGGCCAAGGCTGACTGGTAATGTTCTCTCTCTTTCCTTCTCTACTTCCTTCTTTCTTTCTTCTCTCTTTTCCTTCCTTTTTCTATCTGTCTTCAGGGTTTTGCTATGTAGTCTAGGCTGGCCTGGCACTCTATCCTCCTGCCTCAGCCTTCTGAGAGCTGGGAGTTTAAGCAGGTGGTACAATGTCCCCTTTGGTTCTTCTATTTTTAAGTGCTACATATCGAGAGACTTCTATTTTTGAGCTATGAAAACTGTCTACAGTGTGAGTTTCAGTGTCTGCCTATACATACAGCTTTTTGAGCATAGACAGGCACATACATTTACATACAATCTGTGGTTCGTGGCAACTTTCCTTCTAGCACAGTACAATGGGTAGTTGTAGCAGAGGCCATATGACCTATAGACTGCACCATTTACTCAGTGTATTTGTTACTCTTCTCACTATCATGACTGAAGCAGCTTCGTGGCTCTGCTCCAGCGGGTACAGACCTCCATGACAGGGAAGGCATGGAACAGTGGAGGGAGGGTATGCCTCAGCTTCTCACCCTGGAACAGCCCAAGTTCCATGTTCTAGCATGGAAGCAGCTTTATGAAACTTTGTGGTCTTTTTTTTTAGTTTTTTGAGACAGGGTTTCTCTGTGTAACTTTGCGTCTTTCCTGGAACTCGCTTTGTAGACCAGGCTGGCCTCGAACTCACAGAGATCCGCCTCCCTCTGCCTCCCAAGTACTGGGATTAAAGGTGTGCACCACCACCGTCTGGCCATAACTTTGTGGTTTTATGGAACAAAGGAAGTTATAAATCAAGGCAATCTGAAGTACGTGGGTGGGTATGTCTGAGAGGCCATTACAGTAAGAAGGGGAAATTTTCTATAGGCCCGAGATGCTATCCGACAACATTCTTACCTTTTGCGTTGATGGAAGCCAGTGGGTCTGCTAGGTCAATAGATTCCAAAGGTTTTTAATCTATTAGTCACAGGATGTTAGTTCGGAAGCCAAGGGTAAGCAAGGAATGGCTGGCTGTTTGGGAAGGTGTGTGTGTGCCGGGGGTAGGGGGGGGGGGTGGGGGGTGATGGGGGTGGGGGAGGGGGGTAAAGCTAGCCGAAGATAAGGTAGTTAATCTTTGGACCGGCAACATTCCAATCTCTCCACTGTACTGAACTTTTAATCTGTCTCTGCAGACAGCCTCTTTTCAGGAGTTTTCATTCAGAACCACAGCACTCACAGAGATTAACATCTTTACTATCTCTTCCTTTGCAGGAGAGTTCACTGATCCTGGCTCTAAAGGAGTTTCCTCCTTTGTTCTCCTCTATCTCCATGCCCTCTTGTCTGAAGCCAGCATGCGGCATTCAGTGATACCCATAGTCCCTCCTCTGCTGAGGGAACTCGGGGTCAGAGAGGTTAATTTTTCTTTGAGTGTGATGCTGTGCAGGGAAGCAGAAGCCCCGGATTTCCATATGCAAACTCCATGTGCATCTGCCCTTACGGAACATGACTCCCATGTAGTTTGCATTCCCTTTTTTTGTTTCAAGGTCTAGGAGACATATTTTCTTAGCATTTGAATACGGTTCTGCGTTGAGAGGAAAGGACTGTGGGGCAGAAGACTGGCTGCCACTGTGGGTTCTGTCTAGAAGGCTCTGGTTTGAAAGTGGTTGGTGATCGCAAACTGTTGACATGAACCCTGTGGTCAAGAACCGCGGCAGTTGTCGGTCTAGATGAGATTGTGTCTGTCAAGTTCAGGCCTTCGCTTCCTGACAAAGATTCTCTCTTCACAACTGTGTGAGTTAAGACCACAAATGTACTGTGAACCAAAGTGAGGCATGTGAATGCTGCTGTGGTAAAACAGAATGATTCAGGATTTCCTCACTGCCCTGATCTCCCAGCTTCTTCATCAGCCAGGATGCTTATTTGCTTAATGTTAGTGTAGTAACGTTGGAACTGGGATCGGAGCTAAAACTAATCTTTGAAATCCTTTATTAGTGTACGCAGAGGCAAGCTGTGGTGCAGAGGCAGCGTAAGTGAGCCACTTTTAGCACAAAGGCGAATGTTTCATATTGGCTTTAATTTCTCATTAATCTAATTATATGAATGTCTGCAAATGGCACAATTTCACCTTACTTTTCCCTGGGGGAAACATCATTGAATTCTTAATTCTTTCCAAGGAGACTGTCTGGGAGTATTTGTGTAGTCTGATTCATGATTTTATTGTTTGATTTTCACATGGCCAGCTGCGCTGTGACTCTGCACTGAGGGACTGGGGTGTGTGTGTGTGTGTGTGTGTGTGTGTGTGTGTGTGTGTGTGTTTGCACGTGTATGCCCACAGGGATTCTTAGAAGAATCAGACTACACAAATTAAGTTTTGTCTTAGTGTAGTCAGTTCTTCCCCCATGGAGAGCAGAGTCTGTAAGTAAGGAAATGACAGTTCTCTCCCTGCTGTTGGGAAGAGAAGTCTGCAGTACTCTGTGTAGACTGGAAAGCATGGGCTCCTGGGCAGGGAAGGAGGGCTTTGTACTGTTTTTACAGAGGGTTTCCTCCTCCTCCTGACCCTCCCTGTCTTCTACCTTCTGGACCCCTCTCCTTCTCTTTCTCATTCTTCTAATTCACCTGCAATTTTTACCGTGAAGCATTTCAAAGACTAGAAAAAAATAAAGAAAGAACATCTCATGTCTATGTATTTATCTGGGAGATTCAACGTGGGTTCACACTAGCTTTACTTATGTACTGTGTATACAACCTCCATCTATCACTCATCCATCTTCCTGTGCATCTCTTCATATCTTCATCATATCTTTATCTGTGCTCTTTTGTCTACCCTACCGTCTACCTTCCTGATTTCTTTTCTTTTTAAAGTCCATTGCAAATAAGCTGCAGATCTTATGGACCTTGGTTCATAAGTGCATCAGCATTCATGTCTTCAAAATAAACACATCTTTGAGCATGCTCACTGCATTTCAATTAATTAGCAATAATTTCTGGATATTATTAAGTATTCATGTTTGTTGAGTTTATATTTAAATTATTATACTTATCATCTGGGAAATTCCACCTTCTTAAATTTTTTTTCCTATTCAGATTTTAAAGTTTTTTGGGGAAAAATGCCCACTTAGAAATGATCACGTGTAGTCAGTCATTATTTACTTTGTGGCTTGCGTATCTAAAATTTTGTGAATTTATTTAAGTTGCTAGTTATTGTTGCTGATTCTCACCTAGGTGCCAATTGGTCTCTCTCTCTCTCCTATGTTTCCTGAATTTTGTATGAACGTTGTTTGTTTCCCTGGAGAGTATTAGAGGGAATTATTTGAGGTTTGGTTTGAACTTAAGATCCTCCAGGATATGATTACTCACGTTGCAACAGAGATAACTTCAATCCAGTGCTCTGCATGTTTCAGTTAACATGGGAGTGGAATTTTGAACTGGAAACTCATTTGAGGGCCAGAGACTGTTTTTCATTCAGCAATCACATCCTTGAAACAGAGCTGTGGCGGTGGCGGCGGCGGCGGTGGGAATTTTGGTTTGGTTCTGGTTTCCTGTGCATGGCACATGTCTGAAATCGCAGTTTTAGAAGATCTGTTGCACAGCTTGGATGGGCCCCACACTCTATTGTGTCATTGAGGTTCAATGTGAATCCCTCACCTCTCAGCTATTCTCTGAGTAGCTTGAATCCCAGACCAGAGCTTCCAGATTCCGTTCATGAGGATGCCCAGTATGATGCTCATTCTGCCCCAAAGAGATCATCCACAATTCAAGGAAGAACATGGTCCAACTTATCATAGAGAAAGAGCGTTTCAAGGCTTGAATTTGATTCAGTCTTAAATTAGACTAGAATAATGAAGATTTGAATGATAATATTTTATATTCTATCAAAAGCATTAAACGTGTTGACATCATCTGGCCAAGTACCAAATGTTCCAGTTCCTGCAGGAATGGAGGTTGCATGTTGTTCAAATAGGCTGTTTTGCTCATTCTAAATTAGGAAGAGACTAAACAAAGCTCCCCGTAGTAACTAATCATTAGTAATTAACAGCAGATGGGCTTCTGCTTTTGTATTTAGAACAGGAACCTTCATCTCCAAGGCAAGGTCTCCATGTGTAGCCCAGGTTGGCCTTGACCTCAGGAGCTTCCTGCCTCAGCTTCCAAAGTTTTGGGATTATAGACAAACGCTTCCTCACATGGCTTTTGGGTGACTTATTTTTGTGACCATCAAGATAGTCTCTAGGGAAAGCCAAATTCTGGCAGTTGCCACTGCTCATTTGAAGGAAGCCAAGATCTATAGTTTGAATTAAGTTTCACAAGTGTTAGAAGGTAGAAGAATAATACTGTTAGATAATATTATCTTAAATATTTGAATTTTATGACCAGGTAATAAAAAACATATGCTTCTTTTTGTTTTCTTTCTCAGCCTGATTCACTGGGGAAATCTAAACCTTTGAGCAACTATGAATTTATTAACGCAGATTTCCAATGAATTTTCACTGGAATGATTCTATAATGGTAATAGGGATGCATAGATAGAAACAACTTCTCCATCTTTTTATTTAGATGCAGAGTTACCAGGTCTGTTTTGGTTATGTATAGTTTCTGTGCTAGTGCATAATTTTCATATATCTGCTTCCTGAAGAGAACACAGACTAGTATTATTCTGTAGTATCAGATGGATTTAAGTTACAACATTCTCAAGGTCAAGTAACTGAATATGGATGTTTGGCTCTTTAAATTCTTATTTGAGTAAGTCTTTCTTATAGCATTTCCCAAATATGAATGAAGTGGAAGGTCTCTTTATCAAAATAACAAGTGAGGGTTTTTTTTTGTTGTTTGTTTGTTTGTTTAATGTTGGCCTTGGGCATGCTGGGCAAACTCTTGACTGCTAAACTACACCCTCAGCTAAAGTAACATGATTCTGATGTTCTTTGTATGTTTGTTTGTTTGTGTTTTGACCACTTAAAATATTGGTGAGAAGATGGTGGGATTAGACCCCTCTCCCATGTTTCTTGGTGAAAGAAAACAGGATGACGCACAGTGATTTCTGTTCCCACAGGAGACACTAACTTTAAAAGTATATGTTAGTGAAGGATCTCTAAATGCTCTCCTTGCCTCATTAACAGTGGTTAAGCAGCACCGATGTAGGAAGAAGAGGTGAATGCTACATGGATGATAAGAACATGAGACCATCTGTGCCTGGGTCTGCTTCAAAGCACCCAGGCCTCACATTCAGCCGAGGGAAACCCGTTTTCATGCACTTCAGTGGATCTTGCCCTCTGGTCTTGTGTTGGGAAGAACTGGGCGTTAAGATTTACAAACTCCTAGTCACTATCAGCCACCTACACATCCTTCCATTTCTGCATTCTGTCTTCATCACTATCGCCTTGGGCAGAGCTCTCAGTTCTTAAGGTATTTATGGCTCTAGTGGTACCTCAAAGTTGGATGTAAACCTGCCTATAACAATTCTGTTGTCATCATAGGTAGAGGGATGTGACTAAATCTATCCTTCCTGGAAGCAGACTGCATTGTGTGGGAAGCTCCATCTTTGTAGGAATAATTCCTCCCACTCCCCTTTCTCTGCCCCTTTTCCTTTGAACTCCCTTGCTTGACATTTCTCAATGTCTTGCAATCCCAAGCGCCTGAGAATCTGCCATCCTTGGAACAGTTGGGTTTATTTTGATTGATGCTCATGCAAGTACGGTATCACTTGGAACACAATTTTCAATTTGATGAATGTTCTGAGGGCTTCTGCTGCATGAGTGGTCTTGTCCATCATATAATCACCCATTAATTTGGGAAGAGTCTCATAATCACAATGTTCATTACTCTGAAATTTTTTTGTTCATTAATTCTCCCTCTGTCATTATTCTGAAAAACATCTTATAATCAAATCAATAATTTTGTACTGATGTATTTATCTGTTTTATGTGTATAAAGTCTTTTACTTTACTTTTAGGGCCACTCATATGCTCTATATAATATGCTAACTTACGCTTTGTGAAGAAAAGAGTAAATATATATCAAGAATCAAAACTCACATTTTTAAATGAAAGATACATGGCAATATGATCTTAAAAGTTTAGAGATCATTTAAGCTTTTTTCCCAGCTACTTAACATTTATCATGTTTTATAATAAATTTTTATGTTTTTTAAAGCATTTATTTATTTTCAGTTTGACGTGTAGGACTATGCTGCCTGCATGTATGTATGTGCCTTGTGCTCATTCCTGGAACCACGGAGGACAGGAGACGGTTTCAGATCCTTCTGTAACCAGAGTTGCAAGCAGTCCTGAGCTTCCATGTAGGTGCTGGGAACCAAACCACAGTCCTCTGCAAGAGTAGCAGGGCCTCTTAACTACCAAGCCACCTGCCAGCCTCCTCATCATGCTTTAAAAAGTAGATTATTGAGATCTATTTTGTATTTTATGAAATTCACTCTGCTTATTTATTTATTTACTCAAATAAATGATTTTTAGTATATTTGGAAGATTATAAGAGGTTTTGTAGAATTCAATTTATGATTATTTTTTATTATATCATAAATATCTAGTATACTCACTTTCTTTCCTCGCTTCTGTGTTTAGTCAACCAATGATGTGTTCAATCTCTATAGATTTGTCCTTCCTAGACTTTGATATCAGTGGACTCATTTAAATCAGTGTCCAATGTCTTGTCACTGATTTCTTTTACTTGGAGCATGCTTTTCAGACTCCTTCGTGGCGCAGTGTGGACTAACCCTTCAATCACTCATGCTTCATTGCCTGATGACAACACATTTTGCTCATCTACCACCACTTGACGACCATTTGGAGTATTTCCAAATGGCTAATAAAGAATAATTTTGCTGTCAGAGTTCTTGATGATAGCCATCAGGAACCCTTATTTACTGCTAGCAAGACGGTGAACTGGAATAGCCATTATGGAAAGTAATATGGAGGTTTCTCAAAAAATTAAAAATAGAACTGCTGGACGACCCAGTTGTCCCACACTGGGGCATGTTCCTGAAGGATTGCTTCTTCTACTGCAGAGAGACTTGCACATCCGTGTTTATTGCTGCCCTGTTCCCAGCATTGAGGAAATGGAACCAACCTAGATGCCCAGTGCCAGATGACTTGAGAGGTAAAATGTGGTACATATAAATAGTGGAATTTTGCTCTGATATTAATAAAAATGAAATCATGAAATGTGCAGGGAAATTGATGGAGCTAGAAAGTATTATATTCAGTGAAGCAATCCAAGCTCAGAAAGACAATGGCAGTGGGTGCTCTGTCATGTGCGGATCCGGGAGGGTAATGTTTATATATGGACCCGGATGGGTATAAGTGTGGCTAGAGATATAACAACTGAAAAGGAGACAAGGGGTAAAAAGAGGTAAGGAGGGTGGGGAATGGAGTGCAGAAGGACAGATGGGGCACGGAAGCAGAAAGAGAGAGGTGGGGAGACAAGTACAGGACAGAGAGAGGCGATGGAGAGGGAAGGGAGTCACATGTTTTGTTTGAAAAAGTCATTACAATGTCCAATACTTTATATGCTAATTCACAACAGAAAAATAAAAGACTCGTGTTGATGCGCCCATTCACAGGGATACATTCTTTTATTTCTTTTTGGATAAATTGCTAAGAATGAAATTGCCGAGCATTTTAGTGGCTTTGTGCTTACTTTGTGCTTACGTTTGGCTTCCTAAGAAGCAGTCACATTGTCCTTTGAAGTGGTTTCACTGTTGTAAACTGTATCAATAATTTGTGAAAGTTTTTTTTCCCTATGTTCACCTCAGCATTTGTTATTCTAGTCATTATAGTTGATGTGAGCGGTGCTGTGGTGTGTCATGGTGGTTTCTTTTTGTTTGTTTGTTTTGCTTTTCCTTAATGACTAATGTCGAATTCTAACATATACCATCATTGCTGAGATCTCTATTCAAATCTTCTGTTGATAATCTTTTGATATTTTCACCAAATCAATGAATCCTCTACAGTGGTAGGGATAAGATTATGCTGGATTCTCACTGGGCTGTTCCCATATCAGTGACCTAACTGCCAAAATGGACAATGATGTTTTTGTCGATTAAAAACAAACAGGTATTTTATCTCATTGGCTCATAAACTTAAATGCTCCTCTGCAAACCATGCTGGCAAATGTGTAATGTGGGTGAAGTTTAGGAAAGCAGAGAGTAATGAAGAAGCTATGTCTTACTTCATAAGGACGTATACATTGATTCAAAAATATTTACTACATATGCCAAGGAAATGAACTAATCCCTGGATGTCAGACTGATGCTCCTGGTAAGAGGTACCCAAGACCTTCATCCCTGAGCCTGCATTAAGGCAGTCAGGATATAACTAGGGTGTATTTTGTTGCCATGCTGGTGCTGTGGAAACCATCCAGAAAAGCTTCAATAGTCTCCTCAGCTCTTCTACTGTTCAATACCCCAGGGCCGAATGTAATCCCATTAACAGCTACCACACTTAACCTTTCGAAGATTTTTCTTTTGTGTTGGATCATGCCTATGTATTACATCTAATTTGGTCTGGTAAGGAAACCAAACTGACTTCCCTCCTATTTTGTGTCAATGTACTACTCACATTTCCGTTATTAACTCTTTGGTTTTGCCATTTCATCTTCTGATGAAGATGAAACCTTAGTTGGCCACCTTCTTACCCTTCTTTGCTCACATTTGATGCACTTTTCTAAGCATTCAATTCCTCCTGAATCCTATTTTACTCTTCTCAGAGCATATTTTATTGAATTTTTTGAAATTTCCTCTTTTCTAGATTGGATCCTCTACTATTTGAGGGTTTGCCTACATGGGTTGTATTGGGGATATATTCTCTATGATATATTCCTGGTTGTGCAGCAGCATCCTGGGGAGTGCCATTGTAGAATAATGTCACTAAACACTGCTAGAGAAGATGTACTAGAATCCTCACTTGAAGACCAGGCTATAATATTTTTATAATTTTTTTGTTTTATAATGTTTATAATGTTTACTCAGACTCTCTTCTGAATTTGTTGCTTGGGAAACATGGGACATTATTTCTAGAGTGGGTTTTATTTGAGATGATCTGGAAGATAGTATCTGGAGCCCGGAGATGAGAAACTAGATGATGAAACTCCAGGCTACTGAATTGTCTGGCATGCAGTCCGACAGGCCTTTCCACTATAGTTTATTGCTGTGTCTGGCTTCCCATTTCCTTCTTTTAGTGGAGTCCCTAGGGAATGGTAAATGCCTACCTAACATACTAATGTCAATGCTATGCAAAGTGATGCTTGCCAAATCAGTTTATGGACATAATTCTTGCCTAAGGAAACTCAGGGCTGAGGAAGATGCCCAGCATATACCACACACATGACTCATGTTCTTGTTTTGGGGAGCTTAGGTCATCATCAGACCTGTAGGATCACATAAATTGGCTTTCTTTTCGTTTGGAAAAGAAGTCTATCCTAGGGCTAAAGTTTTAAAGAAACTTTTAAAACTCGCCCTTGAGAACTGACAGATATATCCTGTCTTGAGGTGGTACTTTGGGCTTCTTATGTGACATCAGAAGTGCCTTAGGAAGTGGGGGCTGGTGAGTGAGACGCTTTTGGTTAAGTTTCCCAGCTCTCTTCTCTGGGTAGAATAAGATCACGGATTGTCTAAAATCTAGGATGAATAAAATTCCACACATGATAGTGCTCTTTCAGCTTGTTTCTTGCAGGTATTTTGGCAACACCCCAAGGAGATAATGAAGCAAGGAGGTTCCTGAGTCTTGGTTTCGAGAATTTCCTCAATCTTGCTAACTCTCGGCGTTCACAAAAGGCACTAAAATAAATTCTGGTTTCTCAATATAATAATCGGCAGAGAATTCACTTAATACTCCAACACTTCGTTTATGTGGCATAGTTAGGGAATGAAAAGCCTTCTTATTAAGAAAATTATTAAGCAATCTTGCCTCTTTGATCACTAGAACATATATTTAACAGTCTTCACAAGCTGCAGAGCTGCATTAAGATTTTTCCATGGACCACAGTCTAACACGGCCTTCATAGGTTGTGCTCACAATGAGGAATTGCAGCCACGGCGCTGCTGGTTGTTTTTAAACGGCTTGGTATAGCCAGGGACTCTGCTGAAGGTAGCCCCCAGACTGCTGGCTTTACTTCCTCTTTGTCCGAATGGGGAAGTCTGTTTTCTAAGAGTCTTTGGGTCTTGTTCTTGCTGACAGTTTGTGTTCTCTTTCTTGATTCTAAGTCTCTTTTAAGCATCCACTTCCACCTGCCCCCAGCTTCAGACTTTACAGCAGTAGACAAATGGCTCACTGGCTTTGTTAGAACTTACAACTGGCCAGTGGCGGCGGTGGTGGTGGCTCATGCCTTTAATCCCAGCACTCGGGAGGCAGAGCCAGGAGGATCTCTGTGAGTTCGAGGCCAGCTTGGTCTACAGAGTGAGTTCTAGGAAGGGCGCAAACTACACAGAGAAACTGTCTAGAAAAACAAAAAAAACAAAAACAAAAACAAAAACAAACAACAACAACAAAAAAGAACTTACAACTGTAAGCCCAGAGGTCCCCTCCCTCTTCTAGCTCAAATACAGGTTACTTAGTGAGTGGAATGTGCTATATTTGATTGGCCTGTTCTTAAAACTTGGGAGCTTTTTCAACTACAGGTAAGAGAAGACATGGACTAGGAAAAGAATAGGCATGTTCTTACATTATGTCAGGGCTCATCACAGGACTCATATCACCATATGAATGTCAGGAAGCACAATTTGACCATGGGTCCCTGAGTACAGTAGTTTGAACATGTGTAAATAGTTCTAATGAGTGCCAAATACACTCCTTCACTTTAATCATAAGAACCTGGAAGTACCTAAGCAGTCAAATTATTTCAAGTTACCTACAATACTTGGGCCATGATATGTTTAATTCTCCCGAGTAGATTGGAGACTGTACTAATCTCATGGGCACCCTACTTGTAAAACATGCCTAACTTGGTTAATTTACATTTATGATAGACCCAATTTTCTCTCTTATTATTTATATCTGTTTGACTTTTAGATTCTGTTGCAGACATGCTCTTGACTTTGGCGACTTGCTGCCCTACTATGCTGACTCCATGGTGGGAGCAGTTTGACAGTCCTGTTCATTAGCTACTCTCCCCCTGTTCCTCTTGTCTCCTTCCCACCTCCCACCTCCCTCCCTCTCTTAATACAGCTTTGCCAGCAGTGTGATCATCTATTAAATGTGACTCATGATTTAAGCAGAAGCTTAAATGTCCTCTTTGAAATTATGACCTCTCTCCAAACGATCACTTTAACCAATATTCCCATTAAACCCCATCTTCTCCCAGGTTCTTAATTACTTGCCATGCAGCTAGAGAATAGTTCCATCTTTACCCAAAGGCATACTGTAGGGAAAACAACAGGATATTTTGCATTTCTTGGGTTCAATCACACTGATTCATCAGGGAAATAAAACTGTCAGCATAACGTGTCTGAGTACAGAATAGAGGATGAGGGTATGGTGCAGGATTTAAAGGACCGCCGGAGGCTAAAGCTACTGTGTAAGTTTTAATTAACTAGAACGGTCAGGGGCAGGTGCCCCAGCCTGGAACACTCTCACTATTTATGTTAATTTTTAATGTGAATATATGAAAACTCCTGCATGCTTTATTTCATAATTAATTTTCTTATAAGTTATGAATGTCCCAGATATCCCCTAAAGGAAGGCTGGAGAGAGCAATTCATTTAATGTATTTGGTATTTCAGATGTTCTTCTCTCAGCCATTATATTTGTCGCTACCATCTTGCATTTCTTTCTTATGTGGTTTTCCAGAGTGTAAAATGGCTCTGTCTATGAGGTGAACATGGTCAATAATTACCACCACACTTTAAAAAAATATTTTGTTTTTTGGGTGCATGCTAGATCAGAAGTTAAAGCAAGATGAAGACATTTATTGAAGTTTTGGAGTTTCTGGTGTTTAAATCAGCTACTGCAGAAAACATACACGTGTTTGTCAATAAGTAAATATTAACATTTTTCTTTTCAAGTTGAGTATAATCCTGGTAATTGGTCTCAGCAAGTCAAATGTTCAGTCATATGTAAAATGCTTTATGTTTTCATACTTTGTTACTTTAAATGTTTAAGTTTTCTGCTTCACCTTTGTTAACATGAGCACTTTCATTATCTCTTACTTAAATGGAAGCAGGTAGGTAGGTCTCAGCTATTTCTATTTGCGTCACAGTTAAGCAACAAGGCTGATAGAATACAGTTGATAAGAACATTTTCAGTTGAACCAGATTATCAGGAAGGACAGAACTGCCAAGACTCATCAGAAGCCTGAGTTCAACCCTGGGGCTATGTGGGGAACGGGGAGTGGGGGAAGGTTCTGTGGTGTGGAAAAATGAATTTCCCTACAAGAAAATGCTTTCTTTTGAAAATTTTAATGTTTCTCAAGTCATGCTATGCCTGAGATGTTTGCTGTGCAGCCATTCAAGCTCATGAGAACATACACTCAGTCCTCACCTGGGATAAGCTTTGATATTGATATTGCGACTTATTTATTGCAAGACCATGGTCAACATATGCAATACCATGTATTCTTCATTTGTAAAATAGGAGTGATAAAAACCCTACAAAATGTTGGGAAGAATAAATGCTATAACACGGAATCAAATTTAGACAATGAAAGCTGTAGGTAGGTAAATCTGTAGAAGGAAAGGAGAGGGAGAGAAAAGGCATGAAAATAGCAGCCATTGAGGTTCCCGCTCAGTCAACATAATCAGGGAAATTCCCACATGTATGCTCTGAGGGCCATCTCCAGGTGAGTGAGTCTAGATCTCATGGAGTTGGCAGTTGAGATTCGCCATCACAGTGAGGTTAAAATCATATTGACAACTTGAATAATTTCCATATTGGATATTTATGTATCTTGGAATCAGTTTTACTGTCTTGGGAGCATCTGCCTTTGCTTCCAAGATTGGCATTGGGAGTGCCAGTTCAGTCTATTCAAAACTGCTTGTTGAGTTGTTGTATCTTCCATCAAACCCATCAGAATATTTAAAAAAATTTTTTGAATCATTTTGATAAATTGTCTGCATGAAACACTGAGACATCATTTGTAGCCCAAGTGTCAAGACTAAGGTTTTGCAAGGTTTGGAATATTTCCCTCCTTTCCTTTTGTATTTATAGGATGAATCTCAAATATGAGACGCATAGTCGAGATAAGTGATTCTTCTGACCACAATCAAGCATAACAGAAAACAAAACAAAATAAAAACAAAAGAGAAAAAGAAAAAGAAAAAAAGGAAACAGAAACGAAATTCAGAGAGAATAAATAAATTTGTGTTGGCTCAGCGTCTGGGAGGTGTAGGATTCTTTTTTAATTTTGTTCCATGTTTTATATTTAAAAATTTAAAGATGCAGAGAATTTGAAAGAATTTTAAGGAAACACCCATGAACTCATCACCTGACCTTTGCTGCCAACGTTTTCTTCTACTTGTTATACCACACATCTTTGTAAGTATGCAAAGAAAACTTCAATCAAATTGTTTTAGGGTCAGAGTCCAGTTGGTCAGACCTGTGACTCTTCTCCTGTTTTGGGAGCATCTGCCGTCACTTCCATGATCAGAAGTGCTGACGTCAGTTCATTCTGCCCAAAGCTGCTTGTTGAGTTTTCTGATGTCCCACTGCTCCATAGAGCCGGCTCAACAAACATTTGGGCGGCTTGTTAAACTGATGCTCCCCTGGGCCTCGCTCCCTAAAACTCTGAGTCAGTAAATCTCAAAAGGCAGTAAAGGTGATTTTGATGAGTGATTGGATTTGGAAGCCACAGATCTTGATAGAACTGAAAACCAATATCTTAGAGCCTTTTGAACAAAGCAAGGAATTTGGGATGTCAAGTCAACAATATGACACATAACCAATCACCAAGTTCTGTGGTCTACATTCTTAGTGTGGGATAGATAGGTCATTAGTTTTCTTGGAGGATCAGAGCCATAAACTGGGTCTAAGAGAATCAGTAATGTCTGATGAAGCCAAGAAATAGGAGTCAGATGATCCAAATTGGGAAAACGCCAAATGGAGAGTGTCAATGAATGGATGAGAATGGGGAGTCAGTGATGAGCTTACAGGACTGGTTGGTTTTGTTGGTATGAAATGCTAGGTACAGAACAAATGTAAAATTTCTCAAGATGTGACAGAGCAGTCTTGAGGGGCTCTAGACTCAGGTCATACTTTATAGCTTCCTACTGTGGTTATCAGTCCAACTCAGTCAATGTACTCAAGATGTAGCTCAGTGGAGGCCTGCTCCTAGCATGAAGCATTCTCTAGTCTGATTTCTCCTGCTTTTATGGGTTTGCAATACTTGTTAATCTGAGCTCCTGAGAATTTCAATGCCGTTTTCTCACTTGTTCCAAAACCTTGATTGGTTCATAGTAAACACAACGTTCAGATTTCTTTCCATTGTGCTTGTCTCCAAGATCTCTGGCTCCCACCACTCTGGGATATTCTTTGTTTGTTTCTTTGTTTGTTTGTTTTCCATCCATGATTTACTTTAGTTCTCAATTATTAACTCTGTTAAGCAAGATCAAGAACCCAATCAGGCTGTTTTATTAATTCGGAGACCTTTGGATCCTTGATGTGATAGTGGGACTGTAGGAGCCGCAATAATTGTCACTCTTATGATCTCACAGCTTCAGAAGGTCTTAAATCTGAACACGGGCAGCTGGTGGATTGGGCCCACTTATTTTCTTCTGAGGCTATGAATAAGATGTTGCCCCGGTCTGCAGCCATCTCAATACGACTTTGATTCAAAAGAACCCGTGTTCTAGCTTACAAGTGTGGATTACAGAAGAGTACTATCCTTTAGTACTATTATCAGAGTCCAGTGTCTTTCCTAGTAGACTTTCTCTATCAAAGTCATGCTAGGAAGAGGGCTAATGAGCTGGAGTATACCTGAAGTCTTTGTGTGTGCATGTGTATGTGTGTGCATGTGTATGTGTGCATGTGTGTGTGCATGTGTGTGTGCATGTGTGTGTGCATGTGTATGTGTGTGCATGTGTGTGTGTGCATGAGTGTGTGTTCATGTGTGAAAGTGAAGGCACAAGCACGCCGCAGTGAAGGTCAGAGGACAGCACTGGGAGTCAGTTGTCACCTTCTACTTTGTTGGGACCCTTGTTTGAGGATCTCTTTGTTGTTGTTTGCTGCTCAGTATGCCAGGCGAGATGTCTGTGACTATCTGGGGATTCTGTTGCCCTCCTACCTTCCATTTTGTCACCTGAACACTGGGGTGACTGACATATGCTGAGCCTGGCTTTAGATACGTTTTGGGGATTCAAACTAGATCCTCTCATTGGCATGGTAAGCATTTTCCTCACTGAGCTGTCTCCCTAGCCCCGTACATAAATCTCAGCAGTGATGCAACTTTTGCTGCATGCTGGTTATCTAGCACAGAACAACCTTGGTACAGTGCGGGAGGGGAGGGGACTATGAAAGATAGAGGTATCAGGAGGTAGAGCCCAGCTACTGTGAGGATATCACCTCAATTTGATTGCCCAACGCTCTCTCAGTTACATTGTTATCCAAGTGCTTCCAAAATCTGTGTTTTTGACTATGAAACAAGGAAGGCACTGAATGACTTATCAGGAAAGTATCAGTACATGGACTGAGTAGCTTTTGTGTACCAACGCCATGGTGGTTACCAAGGAGGTCATCGAAACAATGAGAGATGAACTCTTATCCTGAATGTCTTTTCGATATGGTTGAGAAAACAGAACAAACCTCAGGGTATTCAGAACCCCCTTTCTCACATAAACTACAGAAACTCAACTCAACCATAGCTTAGTCAGAATGAAGAATTTCCTGGGAGGCTTGCTAAGTGAAGGACAGAGGTGTCGACACAGCTGGATGAAAAGCACAAATGCCCCCAGAATTCTTTCTGCTCGTTTCCCATGTCAGTTGCTTCCTCTGCATTGACTGGCCTCATTCACCCAGCTGTTTGCTCACACAGCTCCGGCAGTCCCTGGCCTATACCTTGCAGCTGCATCATGTAGATGATAGTGTTTGTGTGTAGTTCCAAATGTTAAAATTATAAGGAAGGGCTTTGATGGGTACAGCCTGAGTTCTAGACTGATCAGTAGGTCTCCATCTCTCTGTTCAGCCCCCACTAAACACAAGTACTGTGGCAGACAATGGAAAGTAGGTGCTGAGTTTGCAAACCCAAGGGAGAAACACAGATACAACAGTGATAGACATGGACTGGGAAGGTTAGGAATCTTATTAATAGGCAGGAAACCTTGCTAGATTAAAGGACAGCTCTTCAGGATTGGGGAGAATTGTGTGAAGGAGGACAAGGCTATAGGCTGTATGAGGCCATGACTGTCCCTTCCACTTTCAAACTTCAGCTCTTTCCCTCTGTTCAATCACATTCGTTCTGAAGGATGTCAGTGCCTTGCACTTCAGTTCTTCCTGGGCTGTGTTCTGTGCAGCACCCAGCTTGCTGAAAAGCACTTGGCTTGCTAACAAGTCACAACAGTTTCTGACGAGATCTTTGATTTGAAGGAAAATGTGAGAAAGCCAGGCGATAGAAATGTCTTTGTTTTCACAGAAGCACAGTCAGGATGAGTAATTAAGAAATTGATACGGAACTCAGCGTGCTATTATCTGAGCTGTTAGTCAAAAGAAGGTGGATGAGGTGTGGGTGTGTTTGTGCTTCTGGATGGCAGGTGGAAGTTCTGAAATCTGTGTTCCTTCTGTTAATGGTTCCATCAATTGGCTGATGAGGGCAGAAATCTTTTATGGATGAATGGAGCTGCTCTTCCAAGATGACACACTTGAAGTCAGTGAGTAGCTGAGCAAATGATGCAATTCCAGGAAGATTGGTCTCTAACTTCAAGCAAAAGCTCTAAGGCAGTCAACACCATACTTGTGGTGGTTGAACTGAGAAATGTTCCCTATAGTCTTGGGCATCTGAATACTTAGTCCCCAGTTGCTGCACTGTTTAGGGAGGTTTGGGAGGTATAGCCTTGCTGCAGGAAGTATGTCACTGGGGGTGGGCTGTGGTTTTAAAATCCACCTGCCATTTCCAGTTCTCACTTTCTGCTTTGTGATTTAGGTTGAGGTGTGAGCTCCCAGCTTCCCGCCTCCACTGCCATGCCTGATACCATGCTTCTCCAAGATGCACCCTTAGCTTTCTGGAATTGTAAGCCAAAATAAACTTTTTTTCCCCTGTAAGAATCCTTGATTATGGTGTTTTATTTCAGCAACAGAAATGCAGCTAATGAAATGCCCAATAACAAAATACCTCTGTCAGAGGCAAACTATTTCATGCTATGGCTAAAATGAGACAGAAAAAAATATCTCTGGGAGACTTAGAACACTCATGTAAATTCATATCAAAATATTAATAAATCATACCCAATGTCTTTTTGGATTAAAACAAATAACATTAAGACAGGATCAAACTATATAGCTTAGCTGGCCTCCAACCTGCCTCCTACTCTGCCTTGTGCTGGGGTCGTAGGCATGCATCACTACTCTGGCTCTCTGCTTTTAAAACTAGAATGTGAAGTATGTGAATCATCCCCCCCCATCCCCCTCCCAGTATGTGTGTGTGTGGTGGGGGTTAAGACTGGAGACATGGATTTCAATTTCTATTTAATTTCTATTCAATTTAAAATTTTGCCTAGAGCTGCTTGTGATGTTAAACTCCCATTTTCCTTTATACCACATATAATTCATGTATCTAAATAGGAATCCTGTCTGCAGAATAACACTGTAGACTCAGACATTGGACTCCCTAAGAATATTTATGCCCTGGACTGTTGAGTTTCATAATTTGTCTGGATATTAACATTCTATAAAAAATAGTTTCTTCTAAAGAGACAGGTTTGAGTGAGCTTGCTTCCACTGTGGAATGCCTTGTTCAGGAGCAGAGGAAAAGCTGTGGTACAATGTCCTTCCTGGATTCATTACAAGTCAGGTAAAGCCTGTTATTTACTTTGAGGCCCTGGAAGAACACAGCCAACTAGTGACTGTCTTGCACGACACAGAACATTGAGGTTTCCTAGAAAGGGCCCAGTAATGGGGTTTTGGAGTTCTGTTACAAGGCTTGGCAGCTTGCCTGTTTTTAAAGGGAGGTTTATTTTTGGAAACCTGTGATCCTCTTGTTAGCCTCAGACTCCTTTGCTTGTAGGTGTTCCACAGAAACCTGAACCTTGGTGAGGCTATTTTTATGAAGTCTCTCATTCCCTCCTCACCCCTCCCCCAACTTGCTTGAGAAATTAAGTTAGAATAGGCTTAACACAAGTGTACCCTGATCAATTTAACTGACTTCAAATCAACAATTCATCGTATTCTATTAATGAATTACTTTATTAACTCACTTATTTGGCAAATATTCATTGTGAGCTTACTGTTGGCAAGTGACAGAATTAATGTGACTCTTTTTTTATATGACAATATTCCAATGTGAAAACATCTGTGTATACCCATACGCAGGTGAATGTCAGGTTGAAGTCATAGCAGAGTTCATACTGTCTGTGATGAGATAGACTGGGAACTAAGTCAGTTCCTCAACAGGGGATTTATAAACCCAACTTCTACAAATGCAAAGCTTTCTATGTGTTGTTATAATGCAAAAGATTGTGATGTGTGTTGCATACTAACCTACCTGTTACTAAGTGAAAATGAATTTTGAATTCCAAATGGCTGACCAGTCATGTGCTTTGGGAATAAGTTCTGCAGTGACATTAGAGGCCATTCTTTATCTTTTTAGTTCACAAATGTAGTTGCTGAAAGAGTATCACTGCTTACCTTAGACAAACACAATAATTCTTTTTTTTTTTTTAATTAAAAATAGGTTCTTCCTCCCTCCATCTCCCTTCAGCAAAGATCAGGCCTACAAGAGACACCAACCAAACAGGACAAGACAAAATACAATAAGACAATGCAAAAATAAGTTTTTCTAAGGGGCAGAAAATTGTTGTTGCAATGTCAGCATTTAGGGTTTCATGCAAATTCAGACAGTTGGTGAACAGTTAAAGTAGACTTCATAGCTCTTTTTAATGCAGTCAAGAGGTTTACTGGTGAGGAATGGTAATTTTCTAATAAGAAGTGCAAGGTACTCGAGCATCTCGTGACTGTTCATTGGAAAGGAGTTAAGTTTGGGACTCTGAATTTTAGCCTTGAACACTTGTAAGGGAGTGGAAAGCAGGACACTGAGTCTTCATCTGCACAAGAATAACTAAGACACTTGGACACTAATGGCAATGACAGACCAAGCAGAAAATCCATCATTTCCCCAGCCGATGCTGTAGCCTGATGCTCAGAACTACAAGAACATATTAGCCCTGGAGACTGAGTAAAGAGCATAGGTCTTGGGCACCCTCAAGTTCTCCGTTGCCCCACCCTTGAAACACCATGATGCTCACTAGAGAATCCCACAATCTGGTAGTTTTCTGTTCTGCCCCCAAAAGTCACCACAAACACCCCCAAACCCATGGGTTTATTGCTTCATAGTCTGGAGGCTCAGATATCCAGGTTGTCCTGTCTGGAGGAAAAGTCACAGTAAGAGCCACCGGGAGACTCTGGAATGTTTGCTCACCTTCGGTTTCTGGGTCCTGCTGTGTTCCTCAGGCTGTTGTCCCCTCCCTATCTTCACTGTTATCACAGAAGAGTCTCCGCTCTGTCTCCCGCTTCTGTTATTACCTGTCCTCTGGTGCCTGTCCTGCAGTTAGAGAAGGCCACCTGGGCAACCCAGGCCATTTCTTATCTTGAGGTCCCTTAGTCCAGCTGTGAAGTTTATTTTGTCACAGAAGCTAACACAATCTCAGTTTCTGGGGATTAGGGCACTGTCATGGTGTGTGTGTGTGTGGGGGGGGGGGCATTCCCTTCTGTTTTACATTCAGCAGCTCACTCCTGCTGGGGTCAGGGAGATTGAAGGAGGCATTCACCCAAGGGAACAATTTTCAAGAGGCACCACACAGTAACAAGTCCACAAAAAAGAAACACAAGCCAGTGATCAAGATAAGCAATAAAATAGAAGTTCAGACAAAGTCTAAGCTGGAAACAATTCCAAAAAAAACCTGAATGATGACTGAAAATTTTTCATTTCCGTCGGGCTGCAGTATGACTCAGCATGGGGTGACATCCATTGCCACTAAGTCCAGGCATCTGATCCAGACTGGATGCATGAGGCTTACTGGCATTGAGCTTTGGAAAGGTCAACGGAAGGAAGTTGGGATCTGGTATGCACTTTTCAAGTGGGCTAGGTTGGGAGACTGACAACTCAGAGCAGGAGAAAGGATGACTAGCCTCAGAGACATGGGCCGCTCATGAGGTCCTTTGCTCTGAGACAGTGGCCTGTGGTCCCCAGTTCTGTTGTCTTTCAGTTCATTCTCTAAAACATGTGAAGATTCTGCAAGGTAAGTACTGTCCTTTACAAACCCTCCCCTTTCTGTGCACACAGCCAATGTACTGTTATTTGCAACTAACAACCCTGGATAATTTAATTTATCACAGAGAAAAGCACCTGATGTGGTTGCTTTAGCCACGGTAATGTGGCAGGCAGACTTCACTTCAAGAACGCATGACATACTTAACCAAGGAAATAAAGCATGAACATGTGATCTCAAATCCCCTTTTAATATTTGCTGGAATACAAGGATTCATTTAGTCATCCAGTATTTCCCTAGTTCCAAATTAGGGCCTCCTTAGTGATAAGAAGCTATTGGTTTCATCTCTGTTCACTTATTAACAGATCACTTCCAATTTGAATCATATTTGAGACATTGGAAAGACCTTTTTGATTTGAGCCGTGGTTCATTCCCTACTTCCTCTTACATTTTCTGGATATTCTGAGCTTGGTATAGAATTATTCCTGGTTTCAATATTTGAAATTTCCATAATATACTTTCTGGTTCTTAATTCAACTGTTTATTTTTTTCTTAGAAAGGTTGAAAATGAATGGCATTGAGAGAGATACTTGTCTTGTATAACTTCATGCTCTTCTTTTGAAATCTTTTCTTTAAAGATTCCTATCTTCTCTAAGCTTATTTAATTGAATATACTAGATATGAAAATGAACTATTCATTGAAAAAGTAATAATATTTTTAATCACGAAACCGATTATTGATATCAGAGAGAAGTTTGTTCCTAGTAGGACACAGCAGGTATAAAACCTGCAAATGTTAGGATTACCAAGCAAGGTCCCTGAGGTGAAGTAGCCAGGCAGTGCCTTTTCTGGGAGTTAGCTCACTGTCTCAGGCTTTGGGGCAGTTGGGACAGCAATGGAATTTGGCTGAACACTGCTCTTGGCCTCCTGCTGTTTGCTGACTCATTTTCACTAAAGGGAAGCAATAGTGTTCACATGCAAAAACCTAGCAGTGCTGGAGGCTGGGGAGAAGGCTCAGAGGACGGGACTGCTGTGCTCTGCAAGCACAGGACCTGACTTCCAACATCTAGCTCCAGCTGAAAAAACCAAGCCATCCCAGTATTGGGGGATGGAGAAGGCAGATCCCAGGAGCATGCTGGCAAGCTAGCTTAGCCTAATCAGTGAGCATCTCTTTCAGTTAGACACCCTGTCTCCAGGCAATAAGGTGCAGTGCAGTGATAGAGGTAATTGTCTGATGTCCTGCTTAGCCCAGCAAGCACGTGCAGGTGCACATGCACACTTACATAAACACACTTACATGCACGCAACACGCACGCGTGCGTACACACACATACACACACACACACACTCTCTCTCTCTCTCTCCTACACATACAACACACATACCTATCATATATATATGTATATATATATTCACAAACACACACACCACACATAAATACCATTCACATACACACCTCCTTCTTATACCCTCCCATACACCCTTCTCTCCTCCCACATCATACATACACATAAACACAAACTACACTCACATACACACACACTATACATATCATACACTCACTGCACACAGCTACATACATACATAACACACACACACACACATACACACACACACACACACACACACACACACACAATGGTTCCTTCTAGCTATTATTCATCAGTTCTCTGCATTCACAAATTTCCCATGATATAATTAGCATCCCACAGTTTTATAATTGAACCCTTTCTTTAATTTCTTACCTCACAATTTCTTTTTTCTTAAATGCAAATACACTCTTCCTGGTTAAGACTTTGAAAGCCAGCTGGGTGGTGGTGGCACACGCCTTTAATCCCAGCACTCGGGAGGCAGAGTCAGGTGAATCTTTGTGAGTTCGAGTCCAGCCTGGTCTACAGAGTGAGATCCAGGACGGGCACCAAAGCTACATGGAGAAACCCTGTCTCAAAAAAAGAAAGAAAAAGAAAAAGAAAAGAAGAGAAAAGAAAAGAAAAGAAAAGAAAAAAGGACTTTGAAAGCCAAGCCTTGGAGATTTTGCTTATAACTTTTTTAATATCTACAACTGTTAGGCACCTTGATAGTACCTGCTGTGGTTTGGAACTGTCCCCCAAAGACTCTGGTGCTAAGGACTCGTTCCCAATCTTATTATGCTATTGGATAGATCCAAGAGACTCCTAAAACGTACAGCCTATTGATGTTGTCCCTGGTTTCCTGAGAGGTGAAAGGAAGATCTCTATTACTGAAGAAACAATGTACTTCAGAAACAGGAATGGTTCTTCCCCTGAGGACTAGCTTTCATGCAACTAGGATGTTCAATGCAAGCTTCCAAAGGACGGAGGCCAACAACAGTCCCTCCCAGGTATGATGCCTAAGAGCTACATCAATGACTAGCATGGCAGGATAACCCTAAGGGAGGAGTGGTGGTATGCAGACTTTGGCATAGCCAACAAGATTAATTGGATTCAGGACTTGCTCAACAAGAAGGAAACCATGCCTGGTACTAGAAGACTAGTTAAAAATTCAATGTTAGTGAAGTCATGGTTATTGGAGAATTTCCAACCACTAATTTACTAACCCAGTGTAATCCCTAATAATAATCTATAAGTGTTTGTCCTTATACCCACAGGTAAGTGTGGTCTTCACCCCTATCAAGGAAACTTCTTGCAACTGAGAGCACTACAGAAAACCACAACCAAGCAAAATGCAGAGTGGCGGAGTCCTGTCCCCATGGATACATCTACAATGCACTCTCACACCCCAGGCTCAGGGAACACTGCAGGAGAGGGGCCTGAGGATTAGATTTGCTGTGAGATTGTGTCTCCTAGTAACATCAGAAGCTACAGCCATAATCTCACCCGTGTGACTGTAGGACATGAAATGAACCAAAACAACACCAATGGACACGCCAAGGGAAAAGCCCATGAGGCATCAACCTTAGAAAGAACTACAGGCCGCCGAGGAAAGCTGGAAGTTACCGAGGTGGCCCTCCCCAGGGAAGATCACACGAACCGCTTGTCCAAAGACGGGCCTGAAAACAGACATTCAAATAACGTTATGCAGACAAAACAGGTTCTGTTTAGGAGCATGTCCTTCTGTACATTTACATCTAGGTATGCAATAACGATTAGCGAAAGAAGAGGCCATGAATTTGAAGGGGAGCATGGGGAGGCATATGGGAGGGTTTGGAGGGAGAAAAGGCAAAGGAGAAATGTAGTAATTATGTTGCAATTGCAAACTCTTAAATAAAATAAATGTATTTTTTTAAACGTGAGTATTGCGTGATCTACCCCCGCTCTCTGATCCCATTCCTTGCAGCCCTGCTTGCTGTCTCCTTCCGGCGTCCCACATGTCTCACACATGCGGTGCTGCCCCTGCCTCAGCACACCGCTCGCTGCTTTACTGGTTTCCCTAATTATAAACATGGCTCCTCCTCTTTCCTACTCTACAGCCCCTCCTGTCAGAACACCTTTCCCAGTGCCTGCCACGCAAGCCACTGTTTCTCTCTAGCGTTTCATGAGAGAGCTTCATCCAGAGTCCAAACGGGCTGTCTCAACCAACCCTGTGTCCTCAGCGTGCTAGACCACGCCTCACTTCATTTTTACATACAGATCGTTTATCAGCAAGTGAAGTTCTCCTTCTGATCTTTAAGAATCCATCTAGAGAGAGCAAGCAGACTCTAAGCAAGCGCATGGTTTTAATGTGGAGGAAATAATAAGACGAAACCGAATGCTAAAGCAGTTGTAGTGAGATAAAGCGTGAGTCGGGAAAGAATAAAGAAATCGTTTGTAGGGGTGTGACTGCAGTGTGTGCACGACCAAGGAATCTTCCAAAAGCAGCGATTTGCCACTGACCAATCCTGAGTCCGATAACACCTGTTGGATTATGGCCTGGGTAGAAGCCTGGAAACTACGTGTCGTGTCATCGTTCCAGGAGGTTCCAGGAGAGGCCTTGCCAGTTGGAGACTCTCCCATGAGATTAGATGATGATAAGAGTGTAAACCATTCCTTTCTGGGTTCATCAGTAGCTTCAGGCTCCCTCAGTGCCTGCGATATATTCTGCCTCAGGGAAAGCCACCAACCTCCACAGGCTCCTGAAGAGCAGGTTGGATGGGTAAAGACCTCAGCAGGGCCAGTAGCAAACAGCTCTCAATCACTGACAGCATCTCCCTTCCCTGCTCTGCCAACCATTTCAACAACTTGGTAATCTAATCCCCTCATATCAAATACTTCTCTGCTGGGAAGATCTGAAGTGATTTTTCTTTACTTCCTTGACTGAGTCCAGGCTCACAACTGCCTGCCTCTTACCGTGGCAGTCCCGACCTTCCAGTCACCCATACTGTCAATTCAATGCAACTCCATTCCTATTCATTAACTCATATTCTAAATCGGAAAACTTACCCAGTAGG